>JAAEAF010008380.1:0-58672 GCA_011037195.1 Triatoma infestans
TTTTAAATAAAAAATTATATTTATATATATAACTATTGAGCATTATAAATAATAGTGGTTTTGTTGTTATGCAATATTAGATTAACTCTCTGCATTTATAAACTACTTTACTTGCTGATAATAATAATAACTAGCGCAGTCCGCCGGTTTTGCTGCTAGTACTTTATAGTTTGTATCAAATGCGGTTTTATATGTACGTGTTCCATGCACAGGTTTATAAATATAGTGTTACAGTGAAGTAGTTGTAAATAGTTGAAGACAGACTTGTGCCAAGAATGTTGTTACCCATAGATTACGCCACGCTTACACTATCGATCTACAGCTACAATCGGCATTCATAATGGTCTTTATTTTTTCGTAATTTTATGTTTAAAAATTATTATTGTTTTATTAGTGTACATTTAAATATTTTTTACCACAAAATTAATTTATAGCGTTAAGAGAAAGTAAAAAAAAATCTGGTGTGAACCATTAACACTACTATAAGAGAGGTTAATATAAGCATAGCAATTAGCCTCTCTTCAGGTGATACTGTTTCTCTCAAGCGTGTGTTTTGCTTAGTAATGAGAGGTGCAAAGCACTTGAAATACATTATCGTCCATCCTAAGGCAATACCTGTAATCATCCAATTTCTCCTTGTTGCAGCTCGTTCAACAAATGATAATCACATGAAACGCTCCTGTGAAGATATCACTCTTTGCTGCACGGTTCACGCTTCCTTTTTCTATTTGGTTTAGCTAGCAGCAAAGCAACAAACCGCTGCTTCTATTTTGCTGTCACACAGGTGGCGACGAAACTGCTGAAAAAACTGCCATGCTCAACACACTTCAATGTTCTAGTTAACTGCCCAGTAAAACTGAAAGTGTATGGGCCCCTTTAGATGCAATGGTGGAACCTAAATCCTGCATTTTTTGGTTTATGAGATATTTTGTTCAAATTCACCCATTAATCACACACTCACACGCATATATTATATATATATATATATATATATAAAACAAAAAACTTTCTTTTTACTCACGGGGTCCTCAAAACCTATATTTTTAATGTAAACGGAAGTTTCATATATGATCGCAATACTTCCATTTACAGCAACATAAGAAGTAAAATATTCCGATGTTTCAGATGGATTCAAGCACCTTATTCGAGATAATTAAGAAATTCCAAATTTCTTCATTTAATTTTTCTGCAACTGTATATAGTATACAAATCTGATCAACTAAATTCATGATATGAAACGCATGTGAGTGATGTGGACTCCATAATATGTTGGAGGCCATAAGCGCTTCAAACGGCCAGCCTTTTTTTTTTTTTTATCGGGGGGGGGCCAACGCACTGCGACCTTGATCAGGTCTATTGTGCTATGCCCCCTGGGTGCCACAGGCCTGCCAATAGCACCCGAACGGATGCCCAGTTGAACATCCGTTCTACAATACCTCCATCAGGTTAAGATCCCTCCTCCACCTTAGCTGCCCAGGTTCCTGAACCTTCTCTGAGTGGCAGCCTCGCAGTCTGTTAGGAGATGTATTGGAGTTTCCTCCAACTCCCCACAGAATCTGCATGAGCTGTCACTTTCCAAGCCCAGCTTCACCAGGTGTCCTCTAAGTCGGCAATGCCCCGTGAGGAAACCCGTAAGTACGCGGAGAACGGCCAGTCTTGAAAAGTATCACAGATTTATTTAAATTAAGAAGCTTTTTTTTAGACCAATTATATATATTTTATGTTATTATAAACAATTGGAGAAAGTATTCCTCGACTGTACCAATCTGGAGATCAAATTTCTAAACAGGGCATATTGTGCATTCAATTGGAGTTGTTTAAGATGCACGCACAGGATGTTGAAAGTTTTCGCTTTACCAAAAAAGGACCTAACAAAAACAAATTAAATAAGTCTTCGTACTCCTTCCTAATCAGCAATAACATTGGATGCAGTTGGATGCAGTTATTTAATTATACAGTAATCGATTTATTTCGATGATTCTTGATAAAAAGCGATACAAATTATTTATTAAGAAGTAAATAATTAAAATGTAACTTTAAATAAAATACGATAATAGCTAATGGTAAGATGTAATATATATATTTATTTAAATTACATATATATTACATATAAAGGAGACATCTCTAAACAGGATAACGAGAATATAAGAGAGAGAGGGTTCGGATGAGTAAAAGAGAAGTATAGTTGTATAAGTGTGAGGAAGGAGACGTCTGAGAGAGATAGGTAAGATTTAAACGGCACTGAGATGTAATTTAAATTGTAGATCCGAGACTGGGCAGTAAAAAGAAAAAAAAAGATCTTTGGAATGATCCCGGCCGGAGACCCAATAACACATATCACCAGGCCTCCCTAGTAAGTAGTACCCGACTTTTAGATTATCTAAAACGTCATATCTTTAAATACAGAGAGAGAGAGAGAGAGAGAAACACACACAGACATACACACGAACGCACACAAAACTACTTCTACTACTACTTGAACGATAAAAAGGAATCTAAATCTATTTCCATTCTGTTTGATCGTTATAATTTTTATTTTCTTTTTTTAAATATTCTTTTCTTTTTTTCTGTTACATTTCTAACGGTGCATCAGAGATCAAAATCCAAGGTTTGATCTTCTTCTTGAATTTCTTTCCACACTTAATAGTATTTTATTTTATTTCCTCTTGAGATTATTAACTTTATTTTACTTTTATTTATTTATTTATTTATTTTTACTTTCTCCTATTGCAGTAAAATAAGTATAGCAACCATATTACCTGAAATACACTTTTATTTTAAGACCCTATGAGCATCGAAAAGTGTTTTTTTAGAGTTTGTTGCGATTGTCTCAACAAATAAAATCTAGATGTCTTCAAACTGCTTTCAATTTAAATGAATGAAAGAATAAAAACTTCATGCAGTAGTGAATGTTATATGTTCCCAGTTCTGTTTCTAGTGGCCTAAGAGGATGGCGCAAATCCTTTTTAAGTGTCTCCCACCCCCGTCACAAGTACGATGGAATATGTAAGGCGAGAGCCATCCCAACTCTAGTGGAAAATAGTTGTTCTAGAAAAAGATGAGGGGCGCTAATAACCAAGAAGTTGATGCGCCGAAAGAATAAAAAAAAAAAAAAATACAAATTTTTTGTGGAAGCATAACCTCCCCGCTACCTCAAAATCCCCTTTAAATAAATTTTCTCGGTAAAAGTTACTTAGTATACCAAGTTTTTAATGAAGCACGTCATGGTGAAAATCGTAAAAAACTGGGGGGAGAAAGAAAACTGTTTTAAAGTCGTATTTCTGGTCTTCTGATTTTTTTCCAAACTCGAATTTCAACCAAATTTAAATCTGATTAATAAATTTAATTAATAGTTCGAATTAATAGTATGGGTTATAGAATCACTTAATAAATTAAAATAGCTCTTTAGAGGAAACCCTTATCCCACCGCTCCCTCCCCCCCAAATCGCTTAAATGAATTTTCCCAGAGAAATTTTTCAAATAATAAAAGTTAAAGCTCTTGGTGTGTGTGCAGTTAAAATAAAAAGTTTAAAGAAAACCGTTTGAAATGTATTCGAAAAAATCTCAAAAAACTGCGTTCAGTAAAGTGGTACATCCCGTTGATCGATTTTGTCAAAAACATATTTGAACAATCCTTAGTCAGTTAAAAAGAAATAATAAGTCTCTTAGCATTTACCGTACAAACGAGTTCAATAAGAATTACAAATCAGTTGCCAGTCATTTGCCACGGTGTACAATAGTCTGTCCCAAGCTCTAATAAGTTCTAATTTTATTAATAATTCGTGGATGCAGTTTCTCTCTCACTCACAGTACTCACTCACTCTCTCTCTCTTCTCTCCCCCCCCTTAGTTTCTACCACTTCTTTACAATTATATTTAGTGCAATTAAAAGTTTATAAATCTCATCTTAATGAACTATATTGTTAGTGTTTTTATGCCAGATTTTTTTTTTTTAATATTATTAAATAAATATTCGGTCTTGAATAAAATTGAATAAAGTAAGCTAAGAGAAATTGATTGTACAAATCGATATTAATCCCTATAATGTTAAAAATATTTTTGATTTCTATAATCTAGGGCAACTTTTGACATTTCTTTGATCATTTCCTAGAAATCAAAAATACACAACACACATATAGTTAACTAAATCAATTCAATTAACACTATATAAATTACGTAATATATTTTTTTAGTTTAAAGAATATCCTATATGGGAACTGTATAGTTATTTAAAATATCTTCTATTTCGTCATTATTTTATTATATTATTATAAAATAAGGTCATGATACTAATCTAATTTATTACAAAAAAAATAAAATTCTAGATTCGAAAAGAAACAGATCAAATGCCAATCAAAAATAATTCTTTTTTAAAAATAAAAACCTGTTCTAAAATACTCACACACACACACACACACACACAACTTTCTCGTACTGCATGTAATAAAAATTTTAATATAGAAAAAATTCTGTGAATCTGGATTCTTTTCAACAAGTATTAATTATACCCTAATATAAAAATTACAGTAGCGGAGGTACAAGTTGTTTAGCACACACATAGCAAGAAGTAGGTAATTCTTAGAAAGTAGAGTCGTCTAGATTATCAAACCCCATTAATCTCTGAAATCTGATGTCACCACAGTTCAGCAAAATCTACTAAAACAGAAATACATCAAACAAAAAGTATATAAAACGCGTCATGTTTAAAGAAAATCGTTCTAGTAATTTCTGAGAAAATTGCGAAAAGCTCAGGAACATATTCGGTAAAAGTCGCACCTTCAATTAAGTAGTGGTTTTTTCTTCAAATGGAATTCTAACAAATGCTTTTAACGTTCCTTAATTCTGATATCTTAGATGGCACAAAATCTGATGTGCGTAATACACACAATACTTTCTCTTACTGCACTCAATACCGTTTTACGAATAGATAATTTTTTTTTCATACTTGGAAGAGAAAGTAAAAATATTTGAATAAAAGTGATAAGCATTAATAATAAAGTTGTTAATATCAAAAGTTTAAAGAATATCGTTCGAGACTATTTGCGAATATCGCGAAAATCTCGCACTTCTGATTGATGGATTTTCTTACTACAAAGTTTGTAATAGATCCAGCGTATCTTAGTATCTAAATGAAATGGGAATGACGAGCTGGATAGGTTGGCCAAATTAGGCGCCTCTCTGCCTTTCATTGGTCCCGAGCCTGCTGTTGGCGTGTCTTCTGGCACATGTCTGTCAGGCTTCCACACATGGACAACTTCACAGCATTCATCCTTATGGATGAGCTCAGTTGGTTTTCGGCAGTTCAAAATGCTCATCTGGGGTCCAGACAAGGCCATTAGTGAGACGTTGCTGTGTTTTTCACGGAGCGCTCTCAGGCATCTGGTTGGATCTCTTACTGGGCAATGTGGTTTTAGGAGACATCTCTACATAATGGGGCTTATGTCGGATCCATTTTGTATAGTCTGTGAGACAAAGGAGGAAACACCCATCCATCTTATGACTGATTGCCTGTGTTGTGAGGAAATTAGGTTCAGGATCTTTGCTCGGAATAAGATGTCTGTGGAAGAGCTTAGGCTATTTCCGCTTAAGGTTATTGTCCTATTTATTCGGACTGCGGTGAATCTTAGATGGATCAGGATTTTTGTCTAGACCCGATTTGTTGTTGTTTTTCTTGGGGCAGCTACATTTGCCCAGTGAGGCTTTGGATAGCGTAGGATTTCCTTGCCCACAGACAAATAATAATAATAATCTAAATGAAAATTTGCTATTTTTCTTGTTTGACAGATTTGGTTCCCACATCCTTCATTCCCATATCCCACATCCTTCATTCCCATATCCCATATCCTTCATTAATACAGACCTTTCGTTAAAACAATTTATAAAACCGAAGAGATAGTTAAAAAATCTGGTGTGATATACTCACACAACTTTCTCTTAGTTGTTGTGGTGGTTGGTTCCGCAGAGCTGGAAAGCTGGAAAGCAAGAGCGTGAAGCAGGCTACCATTGAAAATGTTTCTGAAACTTTCTCTTACACCAGTTTTCAAAATTGTAATTGACAACTTTTATAGTTAGTGTACCAAATTTAATGAAATTCGTCGGAGTTGGTCGAGAACTGAAAAAAACTGTTCAGTAAAAGCGCATTTCCGTTTTACTAATTATCTTGAAACTTGGAATTTTGATCCCGGATTTATTTATTTCTAATTAATTTTGTTTGGATGGTAGAATTGTATAATCAACTAAGACAGCATATAAAAATAAACATAACCCCATCCCTCCCCTAAAAACCCTCCTAAATGACTTTACCAACAGAAAAGAAATATTTGGCATAAAAGTTGTAGCTCTGTATGTGGAGTTCACATTTCTAGTTTAATGAAAATGAATGGAGCCGTTTTCGAGAAAATACCAGAAAACTGAAAAACACATTTCATTAAAAACGCACTTCCGGTCATCCAATTTATCTCAAACTCGGAATTCCAGCAACACATTTTACTCTAATTAATATTATTTAGATGGCAGAATTGTGTAATGAACTGAAACAGCACTTTACAGGACAACCTAATCCCTTCCCTCCTACAAAAGTGCCCTTAAATGAAATTTCTCAGAGAAATATTTTCAATTAAAGTTGTAGATTTTTGTGTATATAGTTGATATACAAAGTTTAAAGAAAATCGTCGGAGCCATTTTTGAGAAAATCGCAAAAAAGTGAAAAAAACCAACCAGTACCAACCAGCTTGATAAAAACTGTATTTTAATGTAATACCTACTGGTTACACAATCGAGTGGATAACCATTACAGCTAGGTTGTTAGATTGTTAGATAGGTCGATAGTTAGTGTGATGTGTTACAGAATATACACCAATACACTACTTCCTGTTGAATTTTGACAGATGATCTACTGTCGGATCCCATGATGTTACCTAAACGGAATATCAAGTTTGAACTTTCTGGTATTTTTCGTTTTTGAGCTATGCTGTTCTCACACACACAAACCATTTTCTAAAAACCACTTTTCTGGACTCAGCGGAGCTCAAAACGGATATTACCGGTGAAAACTCGATATCGAAAATTTGGCACGATTACAATATTTCTCTTACTAGGAGTAAGAGAAAGTAAAAAGTAATAGTAATTAACCTGACCAAAATTTTAACTATAATCTCAGTTTTTCATTTCATGAATTTCTTAAATAAAAGCTATAAGAGAAAAAAAAAGCTAATAAAATTCAAATGAAACAAATAGATGATAAAGCGGGGATGTGCTAGAGAAAGAAATATAATCTAAAAGCTACCCAAGTAGCTTAGATGTAGTCTAAGTGAATTTAAAACCGTAAGCACAGCTGTGAAGAGGGGAACGGTTGGGATTGGACGAGGGACCATCTTCAGAAGGAGATGACAGTGGTCATGTTATTATCTGCCCACGCGAGCCACACTTTACACCCGGACATTTTCTTTCTGTTCGATCTCTCTTCAATGGTATCACTGTCATCGGATGTTTATATCGATGTGAACATCTCTTATGTATTTTTTTTAAGAAAAAAAAAGTCGTTTAACATTAAAACCCACTTACTATTTATCTATTCTATTTTTTATATCAACTTCTTTAAATCTTCTTATTCAATAATGGTGACGTCATAAAAATCTAGTGAGAAATATTCACACTACTTCCTCTTGCTGCAGTTAATACGATTATAATCGATAAATCTTCTTTAAAACTTTAAAGTTCTGCTAAACATTTAGTCAACTTATAGCCATGACGCGTAATTTATAGATAGTGAGAAGGATTCTAGGGATAAAAATTCTAGATAGAGTTCAATTTTAGGGACGTGTCTTGTTCTATTTTTACCTGAATGACCACTTTTACGACAGCTTAAAGTTAAATCTAACTTACCATCTATTAGAAAGTGTAATAAAAATTTAACCAGAAATATGTTTCAATGAATGGTGTTGATGAAATACAAATTAAAATTGGAAAAACCCATTCATTATGATTTCCTGAGTTATCAAGTTCTTGTAAGTTTATATAAAACTAATTTGGGATATCTCTCTCATCCATATTATTCACCTTGATTAATCAATTTAAGCAGATTTTTAGAACAATATGTCTTAAAGGTAGAAGTACCAGTTTCCAGTCTAATTAGCTACTGTGGCGTATTTTTAGAAAGGGATAGCAATCTTTTTTTTTAAAAAAAATCTGGATTGAATTAATTCAATATCATGTAAATATCTCAGACTCCAGGACAGGAGATAGCAATAATAAAGAAGACCATTTCTCAGAATTGAGTTAAAAAAATATGAACCATAGAATGCCTTTGTCGTAAAATCAATCAACCACCTAGCAATATTTTGCCTTACTGATGATTGCACATATGCATTTTTTTTTAGAGATTGTTGCAAAATATAATTGTAATTTTATAGTTGTTACTTAATCGCACAAAGAGACACATATATTATGTTAAAACAAAATAAGGAGAATTGCGTAGAAATAAATTTTGCAAAATAAACCTACAATAAAATAGTTGATGAATAGAGAGAAATTAAGTGAGAAATGACAAAATTTTTGTTTTTATTTGTTTGTACGTTTGTTGTTTTTTTTTGTTAAAAAGCGCAAAAAGAAGTTTGTTTGTTTGTTTAGTAGCCAGGGATATATATATATAAACTATAGTAGTATAATTTAACAATAATCTATTCAAATCAAAGAGATATTCTCCACTGTGTTTGTGGGTTATTGTGAAATATTCCAAAGAGCATTTTATAAATAATTCATGTGTTTGTGTGTTAACAGAGAAGAGAGAGAGAGAGAGAGAATGATTAGTGAGAGGGGGAGTAAAGTTGGCTGTATGTTTGTTATGGAGAAATATGTTAACGCGATGTACTAAACTTCTAATCTCCATTAAACTTCTATGAAATGATGTCACTGAATTAGTTGATTTAAAAAAAAGAAGAAGAAGAATATGGCTCTTTATTTTGAAATATCCGCAGCGAAAATGAGAAGGCAGTACAGATCAAAATTGTTAACAAAACACAACTCTAATAATTCTTTTATTTTTATTTATAACTAGCTAACCCGCTCGCTGGCTCAGTCTGATTTTTAGGCTTAACCATGCGTGATTTTGATCATTTCTTTCGATGCTTTGGAATACCCTGTCTACTAATTCTTCTTTTGAATGTACAATGTTGCAGAAATTAGATGGGAAGGTGATTTTTCCCGTTTCTGGATTTGTAGGAGCAGTGCCGTTACCGAGTTCGAGTAATTGTCTTGAAAATATGGCAGCTGTTGGATCATTTTGAAGTTGAACTCTCATATTCGTTGTTAAATGAATTTTTTTTTACTGTGCTCCAAAGAGTTGAATATTTCAAGCAGGCATGCAATTCATCAGCTGGTGTTGAGCGAGGTATCACTGGAAGCGTTTGCCTGAAGTCACCGGCTAGTAACACCAATGCTCCACCAAATGGAACTGATTATTTCGCAAGTCTTTCAATGTATGGTCTAATGCTTCCAATGACTTCTTATAAGCCATTGTACACTCATCCCATACAATGATTTTGCAAGCCCGAAGAACCTTTCCCATTCTTGATGTTTTAGAAATGTTATATGTTGGGTTTTCTGTGAAGTGCATGTTTAAGTCATGACATTTTAAGAGGCGCTCTACTTCTTTCCATCAACGTAGCAGCAATACTTCAAGAAGCAAGTGCTAACGCAATATGGCCGTTTGAACGGATTTTAGCTCGGAAGTTCCCGTTTCCGTGGGAACTTCGGAATAGAGGTACTTATAAGTAGATGAGAAAGAGGTTCAGAGAGTGAGCCACCATCGCAACGCGTCTGAGTCTGTCTATTTCTGCGAACCTCGCGAAACGCTCGGAGAAGTTCCCGTTTCCATGGGAACATCGGAATAAAAAGTATATATAAACACCCTTATATAGAAATACAACGTTCTGTAAAAATTTCAAGTCAATCCATCGACTACTTTTCGAGTTTTGCGGGCACAAACATACGGATACTAAATTTTTATATATATATAGATTAAATTAATAATGATTTAATTTAACAGACCAGCTATTTAATTACGAGATCTATATCGTTAAGCTTATTTAATATTATTTATCACCCGCTAAAGACCATTTCTATGATTTTAAGAAATAAACTAATAGTGACACTCGTTTTTAATAGACTTTTTCTACTTGAAATTGCACACCCTACCCCCAATCTTGTTGAATAAATGATTTCCCTTGGAGGCAGTGTTAGTCGCATATGTGGGAATATCCAAAATTTATAAAAAGACGAAAGCACAACCTCCTACGACCACGAAACCCCCTTAAATGAATATTCTCGAAAACAGTCGCTAATGGACAGCGATATTTGTAACGAGAAAACACTGTTCGGAGGCCAGTGGCAGTAATGAGAAGGCTTCCAATGACCATAGATGCTGACGCGCCTTAAATTAAAAAAAAAAAAAATACTGATAGTCCTCTGTATATAATATATAAAGTTGGTTATTGCACCAAGCTTAATAAAACCTATCGGTGTTTTTATGCAGAAAATTATAGAAAACTAGTTCCTAAAGAGCCACTTCATTATACTGTACAAGTTTGAAGGGTAGGTCCATTATATATATATATATATATTGTGTAAATAAATAAGTATTACCAGTTATTTTTTTATGAACTTAAAATATACTATAGCTATTGCAAAAAAAACTTGTAAATTAGAGATTCCCCAACTTATTTGGCCTATCGTCCCATTTTTAGATAAAGAAAAATTACTTGATTTGAACGAACAGAAAGATGCAGTGACGAATTTGCTTCATTTTATATATCGATATTTTTCTACCTTTTGGTTCCGAACATGGTAAGCAAAGATGTTGTTGCAAATAATATACGTTGAAGCTTAAAATTATAAAATTACTAAACGAAATCGACCATAATAATATTCTTCGCATTAAATATAGAAAATTACAATAAGGAAAGATAACATTTATAATAACAATCAGGGATAAAAATAATAAAAAGGATACGTTGCTATCAGTTTTCAGGCTTTGTCTTTCTATTCAGCAGCTTTCTTAAATCACCGCGATTATTTATTTGTAATCGGTTTCATTTTCTAAAGATGGACAACCGAAAGGTCTTAAATTTTTAAATTTTAAGAGATGAGAAAGGCCGGTAAGTGATAGGGTGGAATAAGTAGAATGTTTGAATGACAAACTCGTCAGCCAACACTTTGCTAGAAAAGACTTGTCCGTCACATTTGACCACTGATCTGTTACAACTTGTCATTTGACTGTTTACTAGAAAACCAAAGTACCTAATAATCACACAGTACGACTTTCTATGTTACAAACATTTTCTTCTCATCTTCTCCTCTTTATTTTTATTCTTTCACGGACTCCCTGTTTTATTGAACGTCACCCACTGCAATTTTATCTAAGGTTACTATCGTCTCCCTGAATCGTACCAGTACCGACGCCCACTTTAGGAATCACTGCTATTAATCATATGTATTAGAAAGATCAAAAGTGTTAATTGGAAAAAAATAAATATGTAGTAGAGTTTTTGGAGGGTGTCCAGAGAAAATAATATGTGAGAAAATGAGAAAAGTTACACTGACAAACCCCGTGTATATTGTTTAATTATAAGCTGCTGCAAGGGCTTTACACTGTTGAATTAGCACAGCGTATATAGCGTGAAAGAGAGTGACGGTGTATGTGACTTCTTCAGGTAGTTTTGAGAGTTGTACTCATAATTTGAATATATGTTCTTGAATGATAGCTTTCTTATACTCTTTTTGTCAACTCCCCTACTAGTCCTAAACTTCTCCTTCCAGTTTTGAAGGTAACTGGATCACTTTTCTGCTACGGTTAGAATATTTTTTGGTAGATTATTAATGCACGCCTCATGTGACTCATGAATTTGAAGCCAAAATATGTCACGGCGATGCATTACAAAAATGATAATTTCAGAATTTAATAAAATTTCAGAATTCCATAACGATCATAATACAGTCTGCTGACAATTACTAAAGTTTAGAAAATAAAAAGAAATTGATTACAAAATAGTTCTAACACTAATGATAATAATGACCAATTTTATGATTGTCTAATTTTATTTAGAAAATTTATGATAATGCGATTTATGTGTTTTATGTTCAATTTGTCGGTATAGATGGATCAGAAGAAATCTCAGAAGGTATATCCATGGAAAACGGCAGGTAAATAAAGCTGTGCGCTACCTTCAAATACCTAGGATCTATAATCGACCGATCAGGGAAACCTGCAGTTGATACCAGGAAAAGGATGGCCCTTGCACGAAGTGTTATGGGGTCAGGATACTGGAAGAAACAGCATGATTGAACGCTTGGTCGAAAGTGTGTTAATAATGAATAGATGCGGAAACTTCGGTGTTAAGAGACCAGTAAATATCTTGCATACGTGCAACAGAAATGGATTTTCTTCCGGAGAAGCCTGCGATTGTCAAGGTTAGAAAAAAGAGAAATGAAGATATCCATAAGGAAATGAGGGCGGAAGTGCCTGCAGCAGAAAAAGTAGTAGGAAGAATTCTACAATGGTACGGCTACCTTCAAAGGGAGGATGATGAAAGGTGGCCTACAAGTGTTTTAAATTGGTTTCCTCGTGAAACGAAAAAGAAAGGCCAACCAAGAAGAGGATGATGATCAGCGGTGCATGATGCTATGACCGAACGGGACCCCCAGGATGGAGAATGGCCCGAACGAGGCTGAGAACCAGCAACCCCACAAAAGTGGGAAATGCTGGAGAAAAGTAAGTGTGTTCAATATGTAAATGAGTAAATTCATGTACGAACACTAATAAATTCAGAAACACTAAGTATTTTAACTTAAAGATTGATCTTTGGAGAGAAAATAAAAAAAAGAAACGGTACCTTCTCCGTTGTGCTGACGAAAGTTTTGTTGCTTTCGAAGAGAAAATCCAATCCTTTATAGATAGTAAAACATTTCAATGTAAACGAAGGCCGAAATATAAACTTCAATTGATTTTTTTTCCCTGTTTTCTCCTAGTGGGCGCCACTAAAACTTCATTAACCATAGACCTATTATATTTGTGTGTATATATCTGTGGATGACCACAAGTCCGTAATTACTGGTGGAAGGATTATAACCCCTCCCCCTGGTCCTACAACTTTACTTTACCTTCATCATATTGCTATATTGGATATTTCCAACCTGGCGGTGCGATGGGGACGGCAGACAAGTGGGGAATAGAGAATATTAGTAAAGGTTGAGTCTCGTACGTTTTAAGATTCACATAGTTCTCTCTCACTCTGCAGCGCATACCCTTCTCTCTTTCTTTCTGCAAGATGTTCCAGCAAGACCGCCCTCGTCTGAAAAAGACGATCCGGCTCTTCTTGTACATCGGTAAATCACATGTAAAAGTTCTATTAAGTTTATTAGTTCTTTAAATGTGAAGACGTTAAAGCACTAGTATGTTGTGCACGTCGCGGTATATGTACATGTATGCGCGTGGGATGACGTTTATAGTAAATTTTTATTAAAAAAAAAATAATAAAAAACATAAAGTGCTCCGTTACACTTGTCCTTTTTAGAAAGAAGACTATAAACAGAGAAATGTATTTCATATAAAGCGCATAGACGTACATAAATATGCAGATACATCACTGGATAATTTATTATTAATATATATTATTATTATTATTATCCACTTCATATTACTCTAATGAACTCCTTTTATAGAACGGTATTTAAAAACAATAAAGCTAGAACCCTTCAAGACCAAACAGTGTTGCCAAACGGCGGTGGGTTTGATAGAGGATTTAGTGAAATCACAACATACGGGGGCTGTTCCCAGTGCCACCGTTATCACGCTCCTCTAATCTCTACCCAGCAGTACAGCGCCACTGATAATGCTGTGCATTGCGGATTTCACACGCCTTGAGCCAAAAAAGCTTTGTCCAAATGCTCGAAGGATATTTTTTTACAGTAATGGCCCCCAGGTTGTACTCTATGTCAGATTTTTTTTACAAGACTGACAAGTTTATAAACCGCTGTAAGATTCTCACTCTCCAGCGCTTACCCTTCTCTCTCTTTCTGCAAGATATTCCAGCAAGACCGTCCTCGTCTGAAAAAGACGACCCGGCTCTTCTTGTACACCGGCAAGAAAATCCCCCCAGAATCCCCTTAAAAACAGTTTTCCTAGAAAAATGTTACAAATAAAAGTTCTAGGTTTTTACATATGAGTGAGAATTCCAAGTTTAAAGGAAATAGTTGTAGCAGTTTTTGAGAAAATTGCGAAAAAGTAAAAAAAAAAAAAGTTCAGTAAAGCTGCACTTCCGGTTGATGGATATCGAACGAAACCCTAACTGGTGATATCTAAACAGAATACCAAGTTCGAGCTTCACAAAAACATACAGCCCATTAACTTAAAACAACTTTTTTTTAAACATAAAAACAAGTGTTTCCGGTGAAAACTCAATTTAGAAAATTTTGCCTCGATTGCAATACTTTCTCACACCATGAGAAATGAAACAGTGATAAAAATATAAAAACTATTTTGTAGTCTTTTTTTTTTGGTGAAAAATATTAAAATATTACTAAGAGGGCGTTTTCATAGATTTACATATACGACGAAATAAATTGTTCGTTCGTGTCGCAATTCAGTCGGTAATGTGGTAAAATTGGTTTCTACATCACAGTCAACACAAATAATATTTGGTTCATGAGAGCGTGCTTCTTTTTTTTTGTGATTAATAACCTTTTTTTTTTTGTTTTTTTTTTTGTAGGGGTGGCGTTCAATCATCAGGATGCCTTGGATAATCCGTTTAAGATTATGGTTTAGACAATGGACAAAAAAATTGACATTAAGACAAGGACAAATCAAAAATTCTTTTTCAAAAGTCAATTTTGAAAATTTAAAAGAATGGCTAGAGGAAAAAGTAAAATGACTGGGTCGACCCATAATCAGGCAGGCTGTCAGGGATTAAAAATCGTTTGATATTATCCAGCAATGCGAACCCAATTAAACACCAAATTTATTCTGTTTTTTTTTTTCACTTTCAAATGTTCTCTCTTTCTTTGTTTATTTTTCTCTGTTTTTCATTGCTCCAGTTAGAAGTGCCTTTTATTTATTGATATAGGGGAGAAAGAGCTGCAATTTCTTTCATCCAGATGGTTTCCCCAAGCATACACATAATAAGATACGATTCTTCCCGTAAAAGATCTAGATAAGACTCCAACAAACAATGTTTCTATAGACGGTATTTCTTTTTATATACAATTTATTATATATTATTTGTTTTGTTGTTTTATGCTTTTTGTTTTTTCCTCTTAAGATTCGCCCTCCGTACGCTCCGTTTTTTGTTCTCTTTTGCCCAGTTCTTGTTACAAAAATCCCTTAACAGCTTTCGAAAGATATAAAACAGAAAACAAAATAAAATATAAAAAAAAAATCTATAAAAGTGCAATGTTACGAAAAAGTAAAAGGTGTAAAGAGTGAGAGAAGAGTGTAGTACTAAAACAAAACGAAGAAGCGAAAAGAAAAATAAATAACATAAAAGCAAAAAAAAAAAAACAAGAAACAGAACTGCCTGCCTTGATCGTGTCGGACATAAGAACTAATTGTCCTGTGTAGAGTTTGCGATCTTGATAGCAATGGTAAAAACAGGTGACCAAGTGGCGGTGAGTCCAAGAACCAGGAGAGAAGAGGTAGAGACAGATAGCATGGTTTCAGTTTTACAAAAGCCCATTTCACCGGCACACACTCAACTGTCAATCAAAGCGGCACTCTCTCACTCACTCTCTGTTCGGCGAACTATACCCAGATAAAAATCTACCCTACCACCTTGTTCTTCATCATCATCATCATCATGTCTTCTGTCTTCTATATTTGCTATATACAGGTATTAATAAGAAAGATTTGATAAATTTTCACTTCGTGTGGTGACTGCCTGAAATCGACAATTCTTTTTCATCCAATTAATTTCCAAGGTCAGAATTTTACTTTCACTTTCACTAGTGGTAAGAAGAAAGTATTGCAATCGTGCCAAGTTTTTGAAATTGACACTTCACCGAAAATACATCTTTCGAACTGTCCTGTGTCGAACTGGCCGAGAGTTTTTAAAAAATACTTATGCACTAATATAAGAAAAATGATTTCAAGAAAATTGCTAAAAGAATCATTCAAGAAAAATGATTTTCTTTAGTACATATTTCTGGAAGTTGCTCTGAAAAGGTAATAAATGTAATGATAATAAATTGCACAGATTACTACTCGTAGAATTGTAAAAGCAATAATTTGTATTGTGAAAATGCTGATTACTAAGAAAGTGAAATAAGTGGCCAGTTTTTAGTAAAGAATTACTAAAACCGAACAGTTGCTTAATGTTTCTATTTTTTTATTTTTTTTTTTTATTGGTTTAAATAAGGAAAATGATTGAGTGGACTTTTGTGGGGGGGCTTGTACAGAAAATCGAGAAAGAGAAGAATACATTGACTATTTATTGATATATTGAACTGAGCACAAAAGTACTGAAAACACTTTATAGAACTGATTTAGAAAAGTGGTTAGTGAGCGAGTCAAAATGGCCGACTGAAATGGCAAAGACTGCTTGTTAATGCTTCCTTGAAAGACCACTTGAAGATTGTTAAAAACCGATACGAATTGATTTTAAACTGTTCTTTGTGTCTAGTTAGTCCTTATTATATACTTGTTGATACTTACCATAATTCTCCTTCCTAGGAGTTGAGATACGCGAATCTTGATCTTCCAAGCAGTGATAAAGCGTAGGCAGCTTGTGGTGAGAAGGTGCGTTACGCTTCATATGACTTGTTGACTGGCGAAGCAGTGGACGGATTGCCATATGATTTTTTGCTGCATGGATTGCCTGCAGGTAAAAATCATATGGCATCCCGTTTTTTCAAAAAAAAAAAAACGGATAAATTTGGGGAGAGACCGACAAAAGAAATGCCATTTGCTTGATTTGTAAAATTAGATCCAGAGCAAAAAAAGGTTGCCAACCGTAGGAAGGGGCCACCGAAAAATAAGGTAGAACACTAAGTGCCAATACAACGTCCTTCTTAGTTTCTGCCTGTATCCGACACTAGTGTCTCTTAGTTGTAACAAAACCTCAATAAACAAGTAGTGCTATTATTTATGGACTTATATTGGAATATATTATTAAAGATTATATGATTTGTAAAATTTTGTTAAGATGGTAAATCGCAACTATGTTTCAAGTTTGCAAATTATTAATATTCATTTTTTCAGACTACCGAATTAGGTATCGTGGACGGGGGCGGAAACACATACTTAACTAATAACATTTCTAAATCAATATAAAATTTAGCAGTTGTACGCGGGACTTGAACTGGGGTCCTCCCACTTACAAGTCCATGTTCATAACCATTACATCAACATCCGCCCCAAATTATTAATATGTGTTAATGGCCGATAAATTAAATTATTTAAGGAACGGTATCTTTGCCTCTTTTCAGGCTGTTTGTACAGAAGTAATGAGTAACCTAGTGACGCCAAATTCCATTGCTCAGAAGTCAAAATGGATGAAATTATTTATTACCATATTCAGCGACAGCGATAGGATACTGAAGTAAATATCAATGGAATCATCTGAGAACAAGTGAAAAGTTTTAAAACCTGTGCGCACACTTGAATGAGGAAGGGAGAATGGAGGACAAAATAAGAGAGCGAACAAAAGAAGCGGTAAGAAGCTTTTTCAATGCTACTGGGAACAGTTTGCTGGGAAAGAAGGAATTCTCCTTGCAAGCCAACCATAGAAAAAATTCAGCGAGGTTAGCTCCACTGATTCGGTCAGTGACCAGAATGTCCGAGAACGGGATTGCCAGAGTAGTTCTTGAAGCTAGAGTGAAGAGAAGAAGGCGGAGAGGACGACCCCGAAAAACATAGGAGCAAGACGCGGGGAAAAGTCTGCAAGAAAAAGGAGTGGTGGGAGAAGGTTGACCAGGAATAGGGAAGAAGGAAACTCTGTAAGGCTTCGACACCGTCTGTGTGATAAAAGAGGATCAGATCATGATGACGATGATGATGTTGAGCATTATTCAGCGAGAGCTTCCCTCTACTAGGACGACCGATGGGCGCAAAACGAGAAAAACTGATGAAGAAGTTAGAATTTTGGTCAGTTGGTCAAAGCGATAAGACTAATAAAGATATTCAGAATACGAATTGTCGGTATGTTTTTTTTTTTTATCTTGGTTGGATAAAATGATGATGATGATGATAATAATAATTGAATAAAATTGTAAAGTAACATCGGTACTGTATAACTTTAAGAATACGGTATATTCCAAAACCTCGCATTTATATATATATAAAACTGAGACGATCTATTTTGTAATGCCGCATGGAATACAAAGAAGAATAGAGCGAGAGACAGTGAGAGAGGGTGTGTGTGTGTATGTGTGTGTGTGTGTGTGTGTGTGTGTGTGTGAGTGAAAAGAAAAAAGACGTGACGAAGTTGTGCAGTAAAAGAAGAAGACGAAGAAGAAGAAGGTTCTAGTTCTTTTCTATTCTTCTGTATTTACGTGATCTACGTGTTATGCTCGATATAAGGGCAAAGAGATCTCCTTATTAGAGTTACAGAAGAAGATCCTAGAGGCGGGTCACCTCCTCTGAAGATCATAGGTCACTGATTATTCTAGTGCAACTGACAGATGAAAGTATTATATACATATATATACCTTCTACTTCTTTTGTTGCCTTTTATATATAAATATATATATATAAGTTATTGTAAAGATGCGCAGATTAGAGGGGAAAAATAGATTCTTTATTTTTTTTAGATAGAAATAGGAAAGTTTCTGAAATATAATAGAATTAGAGAAATTTCTATTACAATTTGCAATTGGGAAAAGGTTAATGCAAAAAAAAAATGGATTATGCAAAACAATTTTTTTCATTGTTTGGGCTACGATTTGCTTGGCAAGTTGTTCTAGTTCCTTACATTAGGAATATATTAAAGTACTAAATGATAATATGATTAATGCAAAACTGAAGAATATCACGTAAACAGGAATCAAGAAAATTGCCAGCTAATAGTAACGAGAATGTATTCTCATTTTTCTGGAATAATTTTTGTTTGCTTGCTTCACTTTGAATGTAAGAGATTTCTTATTTTTTTCTTACTACGTGAAGAGCCTATACCTGCAGAGGAGAAGGTGTACTAGCCACTTTTTCAGAGATCTTGGCATCCCTGCGGTTATTCCAGTCCAATAAAATGGGCCAAAGCATAAACTGGATACCTCCAACATTTACACGTAGACACTCTAATGACCACTCAGTAATACGTCTATTTAACAGTATATTCAGCATGGCAAAAGTATAACAATTAATGGCGTGACAAATTAAGTATAATGACAATTGATACTGCAACCAATTACTTTGCTGTTATCAATGTAATTATTAGATTTAGCTGCATTTTTAATCAGTGGTTCGTACAGTTACACAATATATAATGATATAGCGATCAGGTGGCTGGTCTTATTATTCACTCGTTCTCTTTCGGTGAAAATACAAAAAATACTCTAAAAAATTTGTGTTTAAAAAAATATGATCAATTAAAGTTTGAAATCAACAAAGTGGCTGTTCAATCAATATCAATAAACAAACCACTGGAAATGGTAATAAAATATATTATTAATATAAATTAATATAATTGTGCATAATTATTAAAATAATTTATAATTTAATGTACTTTTATAATTATCTAAACCACTGATCCAGACCCAAGGACTAGAATTAAAGTAAAATCAATTCAATTTCGAACCATTTATCAAACAATTTCGTCATCTTGTACTTACTACATATTTATTGTATTATTTATTCAATGACCCTATTATCAGCATTATGATGACAAAAATGCTACAAAAAATGAACTCCAACAAAAGCAAGTACATAAATAACATGTGATAAATACGCATAACCTAACCTAACATAAATAAGTGACATAAAGTACGAATGCTCATGCGAAATAATATATTTTGTCGTTGGTTCAAATATTTTGCGGTTACATTTTATTTTTTTCGTGAAACTACTAAATGTTTCTCGTTTGATTATTGAATTTGACGTTCCATAAATATTTTGTTGAGATTTTATTTTTCTATGTTTCACAATACCTATTTTGTCGGGTCGGTTGTTAACTAATTATAAGTGACTACTTTTTTTGTTCTTCGAGCTAGTTGTTTTGAAAGGGCTCTACCATTAGTTTCTGGATTAGAGGCATGTACCGTGAAGCTGCGCTATATTGTGGTAATAAGGCCGACTTCCGGTTTTACCCGTGGATTTTAATTCAGTATTAATCTTCTTCTTCTTAGTCACTACCTCTCGGTGTAGGGGTCCCCATAATAAGACTTTTCCAGACATTTCATTCTTCTATTAGTCGAGCACTTTTGCTCCAGTCCACATCCATTTAGTTGGAAGCCTTCTCTAAGATTTATACGTACAAACTTTTCCTTTCTTTTTCGTCTCAGTAGCGCCAATAAAGTTTGCTTTCGGCTTCTTCAATCCATCTTCCTTCCCCGTTCGTTCCTCTTAAGTTCCGTGTTGCTAATATTAAAATCCGTTTTCCTCGCCTAGTCAAAAATGTAGTAAATCCATCCTTCATTCCTTTATTATCTTTAATCCTTTTTTATTTCGGAAGTGCGAGGGATTGACTCACAGCAGCTTAGCTTGATGGAAGTGCTGCCTCCTTATTGACATTTTTTCTTAGGGCGATAACCCTAAGGTGGTCTTTGTGGTTTGTGGGGGATGTGACTGAAATTTGTACTGTTTTGGTGATTGTGCATGGGATTGTGAGCTATGATGACCGGTACGGGCTCTACTCCCCAAGTACCTACATAGGTATCCATTGCGGGTATTCAGTTAATAATATGAGTAATATATCGTTTGCTATACGTTTTTTCATGATGTTTTGAAGCTCGGTTAAAGAACCTGTTAGAAATTATGTTTCCCAAATTGTTATTACAATAATTTGTCCGTTAATGTATTTTTTTTTTTTTTTTTAATTTTTTTCAGAGAGATAAGAAACATTTGCGTCACCTGGAACTCGTTCATCTTTAAGAACAGAAAAGAAAAGAAGTCACCGCTAAAGACAATGAGTTTATTTTTGAGAAGTATTTAAGTTTAGCGGTTTATTACATACACGCAATAACTATGGCGGCGGCTATTTGGGTTCGGCTTTTTAATAATCTATTATATCCTTTTTTAAAAATTCCATCTGTTACTGAAAAATTAATTGTTTGATTAGTATAATAATTGTCTCTTTTGAAAGGTTAGTTTCAGTGTATTTTTTAAAAGAAGCTTAATTGCAAGATGTTTACTTATAAGTACAGTGGTAAACCAGAAAAAAGAGAGTTTAGATAACAAACATAAAAAAGAGATCGTCATGCTTCCCAAGCCACAGCCTTTTAAATTTCAAAGTTTTCATGCTGTTTTCCTCTTTCAAAACTTTTTTTTATTTTTATATCCTGTCACCTTCTCCCACCATTAACCCAGCCAACATCCTCCTTCGTTCACCATCCATCTTTACACTCTAATCCTCGTTTTAGAAGGAGATCGTGACCGAGACCAATCATCGTCTAATTATATCAATGATATTTACACACTATATATATATATATATATACACTCTGTGGCGAGCGTGACGTCACCCACAGACACGACTTACAACAGCTGATTGATCTATCTTCGACAGGTAATAAGGCTATCTCTCACATGTCTCTCACCCTCTCACACTAAATGGGTGAGAAAGAGCAAACAGTGTGATGCATGCATTAACTAGGTGAGCCATCATGATTTAGCTAAATATCATCTTTATAATATATAATCGATAACTAATTTATTTTTTTTTAAAACTCACGTGTAACACAATCACACAACTTCCTCTTACCGCAATTATGACAATTGTAACTGTCAAATTTTCTTCAAACTTTGACATTTTACTAAAGATTTAGTTTGTCTTTAAATAATATAGGTGGGTACATTAACAACCTAGTTTTCTAGGATATACCAGGTCTACTTTAATTCAGTTTGTTTCGGAAAAACGTTTCAAATCAAAATATAAGTATAAGGACTAGCATTTCAAGTTTAAAGAAAATCGTTTGAACCGTTTTTATGAAAATTAAAAAAATAATGAAAACTCACAAAATCTAATGTACGGTCACAGAAGCAGAATGGAGGTCTTCTGGGTAACCGGACAATGAGAGAGCTAGGATGAATTGGCGAAAATTGGGGATCCTCATTACCATTTTTTAGTCCCGAACCAACAGTAGCCGTCACCAAGTAATTCTACAATAGAGAAGTCAAACAATGGAGCAATAAGCAAACTGGAGGAACACGTAACGGTGTCTTCAGGTTAAGAGTTTTATAAAAAGTAAAAGACATGGAGGAATATTTGAAGTATTTTCTCTCTCCTAGTGGGATACAATTGAGAGTCGTATGGTAGGTGTATTGACTGGACAATCTTGGGTAACCAATTATTTTATTTAAACAAAATAGGCAGGATGTCCTATCCCTTGGTGTCAGCACTGTGTCGGAACAGTCAGGGAATCAGTGTAACACTATCTAGGAAGTCAGTGTCCCATTTTACTAATACTAGGTTCAGCATATTTGGGAAGGTAAGATTCTCAAAGGAATGCTTGGAGAGTAAAGATATCTTAAGATATTGTAGTCCGACTGGTAGTTTGCTGGGGTAGGGGGTCTTCCTAAAAGCGGTTAATTTTTTTCCGCAATTCCAGTTACCCATTTTTTCAAATTTGGTATTCTACCAATGCTTTTAACACACTTTAAACCTATATAGATATAGGTAGTAGAACCAAAACATTGTATTAAGTGGTACTGCAGAGGAAGCAGTCTCTCAAAGAACGCTTTCAAAAATCTATTTGCCCTAGAAAAAGATTTCAAACTATTGTAATAGACATTTAACAAAATGATTTTTAACCAAAATTTCATGGGCGATATACCTAAGCAGAAAATCATATTTGAGTTTCGATTTTTCTATTTGAGAGGTTTCATTTACACCACCAACATATACGCACATAAAACACCTAAATCGGCTTTTTTAGACATATTCAGAGAAACCATAAAGCAAGTATTTCCAATGAAAAGAAATTTCAAAAATTTGGCACTGTTTCAATATTTCCTATTATTTATTAGTAATTATTAAGGGAAAATATAAATTACTACCTGTTACGCGTAAAATAATCAGCTGTTCGAGAAATCAAAACTAGATCAGCTGATTGTTTTTTTCTTTTGTCTAGTAAGAACCTTTTACTTACGAGAACATATTTATTATTCTTACAATGATTCTGATAAATTTATTTATTTATTTTTCTTCTTCTTTTTTTTTTTATGCAACAAATACATTCTATTTAAACTTAAATGCATTCATTGTTTCTAGTCACAAAGTAAAAGTATTAAATTACACTTGAGGGCGTAATTTATGGTTAGGTTTTAAGTGTAATTTCAATTCATGGACATCAGAGAGGCGTAATTTATTATGTGGAGAAGCCTAGTTTGCCAGTAAGTATATAAGTTATAGTTTATTAACTATTTTTATATTTCTATAATCCTCCCGCTACAAAAACAATTATGTAAAAACCTTTATTTATTTTCTTGTTTGTTTTAAACTATTTCGTATTATAAAATTTTAACGTCTATTTTCTGTAATAATGTAATTTATTAATTTTGGTTATTAACAATTTTCTAGAATGGGTGCCACCCTGAACGATCCCTGTTTTACACAGTTTTATTAAACCCTCCCCACCATTAACGCCTGGTTTTTCTAGGAAAACATTTTGAAAACTTTGAGAGCTTTCTTTAGCTATTCAAAATGTCCAACCTTAACCTATGGCGCAACAGCTCGTAAAGGGCCGCGATTCCCTCGCCTTTTTAGTTCCGGCTTCGTTACCTAAATGCGCCACCAACTGTAGGTTCCCACTTTTTCTCACGATGTTGGGTCAACAACGACTTTGCCCTTACGGGAATCGAATCCTGAATTCTTGCACCAAAGGCAAGTGCGCTAGCCACTAGACCAACACGTGGCGATATTCCAACCGTTCTATCTTCATATTTTTCACTATGATCTGAGTATTTTTATATTAATTTAATTGAAGATTAGAATTGTTGCTCTATTATTATAAATAATATCTAAGTTTGGCCGTTGATAATGAAACAACCAAAATGATGTTTGGGCAAGGGGCCAACGAAAAAACTTCTCAACTTTAAAAAAGGTTATTTTCTCGACGTTTCAGACGCCTACGGTGTCTTTTCTTAGGAGCTACAAGAATAATAACAAAATTATTTTAAGTTAGTAGCATGCCCGAGTCAACTATATACCGATCTTTCACCTTCACAACGTCCCTTAAACACCCAAAATTAATCATTATTTAAAGGTCATTCATTCCTAACCTCAAATCTGATCTCTACTCCGCCAAAAAACTCAACAAACTTTACGCTCAAGTTTTAAAGACCCCATTGAAATCTAATTAAAACTAACAGTCCCTCTAAACTTTTTTTCAACAGGAGAATATGACTTAAGTTGGTAACGATTCTTAAAATAGACATCTTTAAATAAACTCTAAAAATCGATGCGATTATTTATCAAAGAATATTTTTCAATTACATTCAGACTACAGTTATTGTAAAATATCTGAAAGATCACTTCGATCATTTTTTATAGACCCAATTTTTTTGAATTGCCCCAAGACGGTGTTAAGTAAATCGTTTTTAAAAATTTACAACTGCTAGAATGCTTGCGTAACTGGCAATAAGTAAATGAGACGACTTAAAAAGCCGGGATAGGAGAACTCACCCAACGGTGATAATCCACACTATTTCATTTGCATACATTTTTACAAGAGATCACGAGGCTTCTTTCGCCTGAATCGTCAAAGGGATGCTAAGAGGAAAGTTGATGGATTGTGATGATGTGCATGACAGAGTGTAATTTGCGATAATGTATTTGGTTTAGTTCACTTATAAATAGAATCTGAAGATCGGTATGTATTGTCATGTATTTTGTATTGTAGTTTTTGGAGACGGTGAATTTGGAACGCTTAGTTGAGCCCCATAGTTTGAATGTCATTAAGTTCAAATTGGTTTTAACAATAGATTACATAAATACTTTGTAGTTTAAATTAAGTTACGAGCTGTAATGTTTTATGGAAAACACTTGAGCTTCCAGGTTGATACCGCGTCAGTGATTGGCTAGAAACCGACGTTTGGCCCATATTGCAATGAGCTTCTCTAGGGTCGTTACACTATTAACTTTCAAGGTGTGACTACCCTAGAGATGTTCATTGCAATATGGGCGAAACGTCAGTTTCTAACAAACCACTGACGCGGTCTCAATCCGAAACTCAAGTGTTCGTTTCGTTTTAGTCTTTTATGTGGGTTCCATATCAGAAGTTTGTCTATATGGAGTACTTGATATTTCCTGTATCAACGCATGCTAATATGAACTGGTTCATATGAACTGGGGGACAAATGGGACATCTCAATGTGAAGGTATATTTATTTGTTTTTATTCTCTCTCTGCAAAACGTTCCTCAAAGATTCTAAATGTTGTTGAAGGTTACGTGCGCTTAGGACTGGATCGGAATGAGGGGGAAAGGATGGCTGAGTCATCGGCATAGGTAAAGATTTTAAAAAGAAGATTTTAAGTAAATCTCAAAAAAGAACAAATTTTGATGTGTAATATTAGGAAATTTTCTCTCATTGCGATTATTATAAAAAATCATTTACAAAACCCCAGTGTCATCATTTGCGCAGCCGGACTGCTTTGCGAGCAATGAGCTTAAGGCTGATGGGGGATTGCTTGGAAATTAGTAACCAAAATAAAGTTATTCTAGTCGGGCATTCAGGTTATGAGGGCAATGAGGCGGCTCATTGCCATCAAGGGCTCTTTATTGGAACTCTTATTGGACCTAAACCTTTCTACGCATTGCAAAATGCCTCAGGAGTGCAGCCATCAGATCATGGGTGCACATCGATCTCAAGAATAGTGGGTTAAAACCACAGGCTAGAGGCAGGCAAAAAAGTTTACTGAAAGCTACTCGCCCAAGTTACAGCAAAATTATTCCATTAAATCCGTGTGGCCATACTGAATGGATCATAGCCTTCCTAATTGTCTCTGTAGACTTAACAAGGACATGCATCGCAAGGACCTGACAATGGTTAGCCTGTGTAGGTTTTGTCAGGAAGAAAAAAAAACAGCACTGCAAGTACTGCGTCAATGTGAAGGGCTTATATGGCAGAAGTTTCTCCTGTTTGGAGGCCTGCAAGCTTCACCCAAGCTCTCTCTCTCCAGACTCATAAGTCTAATTAAACAGACAGGACTGGCGACGGTACTCTAACTGGTAGGTGCCTTCAAGGATCGCCCAGAAATCTCTCTTCAGACACTAAAATCCTAATTAAAAAGACAGGCCTGGAGAGGACACTCTAACTTGTGATTGCAACAATAGACCCATAGGGGTCGTGGGCTTAATATAGCCAACTACCACAGAAACCAGCAGTAAGAAAAGACCGTGTGAGTGTTTCACACCATAATTTTTTTTTTTATTCAGTAAAAGCAATCAGGAGGGTCAAATAACATTTAGTGAAACATAATTTAGAATTAAGCGTGTTTTTTGTGATAATTGTAAACAGCTGTTTAATTTTACGAACAGCTGTTCCTTTTTTTATTAAAGTAATAATGAAATTAAAAAACAATACAAAAATTAAACCGTTACAATTAAATGGCAAATTTTTTCACGACTAAAATAATAATAATAATGATGATGATGATGATGATGATGATGATAAAAAACTAAAATAAAATAAAAGGCGACTATTACAGAATCTATTACTATTTAAACAGAAAAGTTCACCTGTTTCGTTGTCAAGGTAATGGGAAACAAAAGAATTGTGTTTAAATAAAAACGGATAGAGTGATTCTAGTAGGTATATCGTGAAGGAGCAAGGTCTCCTTAAAATATTATTACTATTTCTTTTATTTTTTAGTTTTCTTTTTTCTTTTTTTTTTATTATTGCTATTTATATAAAAGTTTGTGATTGAACAAAAAATGTATTTTAAAACATCATAATTCTTTAAGGACGCGAACTTGTTTATTGATTTTGTTTTTTGTTTATTTGTTTGTTTGTTCAATTCTCTCTCTCTCACTTCGCTCTTTATATAAGATTAAGAGTCAGAGGGAAGAGAAAAAGACTTCTAAAGAGAGAGAAATAGTAATACCTTATTTTTAGTATTTAATGTTCCTCTTATGATATTATAAATCTATTATATGACTCAGTTAGTTTTATTGTGGGAACTGACTTCGTGAAGTAACTAAAAATATAAATATATAATATTAAAACTTCACATAATAATTATGAAATATTGATGACCATCATTCACTTTATATTATTACATAATATTTATTTGATTCCAATTAATTTCTTTCTTTTTTTATTTTATTTTTTTTTCTTAGTTTCGTTTTATTTAAACATTTACAATGGACTCGAACTATGAGAGTCAACCAAGCATTCACTAATAAAAATGTACTATTATTGTTGGCGCATGCCCAAGAGAATTTATTGCAATTAATGTCATTTTGCCATTATTTCTGTCAATGACTAACATTAAGAGAAATATTTGGTGCTTAAATATTGGTTGTATCAGTGCGGAAATAATATATGTGGATGGGTCCATTATGCTGGATAACATCTGGTATTTTATCCGTCATAGCATGCATATTTATAGTTTTCCTGACCGGTTTCGGAACTTCATCCATCGTCACAGTAAATTCACCAAGTTCGCGTAAGATTCACCACTTCAACTTACTGTTTCTGTTACACTCACACTTGTTGGTTGTATATACGTGGGGAAGTTATAAGGTTATGTTACTAAGTGTTGTGTTTAATGACAAAGTGGAATTAATAGCAATTATGATTAGACATTAGAAAATAGTGTGTAATAAATAGCATGTTTTGAAGAATATTTTATAACTAAATTTTAATAGTGTTGTTAAGTATTTTCAGGGTTTTATCAAGTCATTTTTATTAGGAGGGGCGATAAGTTTACCAGTTTACCCCTGAAATAACTTATCGCCCTCCCCACCCAACCTAGTAAAAATATTTCTCTAATGTCTAAACATAACTGCTATTAATTCCACTTTGTCATTAAACACAACACTTAGTAACATAACTTTGTAACCTCCCCACATATATTCAACCAACAACTGAGAGTGTAACAGAAACAGTAAGTTGAAGTGAACTCTCTACACGAACTTGGTGAATTTACTCTGATGAAGTTTCGGATGGATGAAAATCCGAAAATGCTCATGAAAACTACAAATATGCGGTATGATGGATAAAATACCAGACAAAAATTTACTTTTGCAGCGACCTCAAAACTTCCATAAAACTCCAATAAACAGCTTTGAAGTAGTCAATAAATAACAAAAACTGCATACATATTCTGATAGTCAGATAGTCATCAATTAAGGCCATCAGTCAGTAGTACCAAATTAATTTTAAACTGGTATCAGGTATGTGGGAAATAAGAGAGTGGGCGAATTAACCCGAGATGGTTCCCAGAAAAATGAAGAAATCAGTTTGTGTCGACTGAGTTTGCAGCAGGGCAAAAACGTTAGCGAAACAGTTTATCTAGGGGGGGAAATACCAGCAAAAGCTTCAAGCAAGATCTGGTATGTGTGGCCTTAAGAATTATGATGAATTCATTGATCTGGTACTATAGGGTTCAGGTAGCTTAGGAGAGCCTGATTGATAGTGATCATTACCGGGTTTTACTTGATTATGGAAGTGATACTGAACAATGTCTTCCTGCCCTTTGCGATGTCCTAGCAAAAGCGAAAATCCTTCCAATTATGCGGCGATAAGCTGCATCTCTGGCAGCATGCTTGTGAGCATTATAGTTAAGCGTAAATTCTGAACCAGTTCACAAACGATCCTTTTGACTCGCGAATTTTTTTTTTCTGCTCTAATAAAAATTGTATAGGTTATAGACAAAATTTTCTCTTGTGGATTGCACATCCTTTGATAACGGCATAACTTAACACGTAATTGTCAATATTCAAATCATAGTTCAATATGTTTACAATAATTAAATAATAATATTTACTATAAAACTGGAAGCAAAATTATTCACCTGGAAATCAAATGAAATCCACTAATGAACAGCAAGTGGAATAAAATAGTTTTTAAACTATACTTAATAGAGAAAATTAATTAAAATTCTTATTGCTAATTAATAAAAACATATTCACATAAAATCGATCTTTTTTTTTTTATCGATTATTAAAAGAAAATATTGATAAAGAGAAGAATATTGTATTATTTTTCGGAAAAAAAAAGTGACCTGATGACAGTAACTCGTAAAAGATATGAGGTGAGGTGAAGGTGGTGCGGCCCAAGATAGAAAGGTTTGGACAAGGACATTTGCTGGCTGCCCAGTTAAATGAGAGGAACTTGGTTTGGACACGATCTCCATACCAAATGTACATCAACATAGAAGTTATAGAGGAGTAGTAAAACTGTGGAGACGAAGAAGAAGAGAGAGAGAGAGGATGGGTGAAGGAGTGAGAGACAGTGAGTGGGAGATCAAATATAAAAGGAGAAGTGAAGAGGACTTCTTATAGGTCATGATCAACTTTGCTATGAATTACTTTCACCCCTTCAACAACAACAACTACTACTACTAACACTAGTAAGCCAAACTACACACACAAACACAAACACACCACAAAATTACCATTAATCTATCTGTTAGAATTATTTTGCGAGGCCGGATATTGAAGAGGATCTTACAAATACGAAGACGTTCGTGTTTTGTTTTGTTTTTTGTTTTATTCACTTATTTCTTTTAATTTGTTATTGTACGTTTGTTTTTGTTTTTTATTATTGATTCTATTTTTATATTTGTTATGGCGAGTAATCGAAATATAACACGTCGATCTACATCCTGGTTTATGATTACTATTGTTTAACAATATTATGAAACATTAATATAACTCGGCGCACACATAAATTACGCAGCATTTTACTATTGATGGAGAAAAAAGAAAAATTATTATACAATTATAAATGAGGAATTTTTATTATACTTTTTATTTTTTTATATTACATCACATAAATCTAACAAGCAAAAAGGTGGTTAGCAGGGAGCCAAAGGAAAAGAAAAATCAACTTTTTAAAAGTTTATATTTTCTATTTTTCGGACACCTTTGGTGCAGAAAGTGCCAAGGAGACAACTTATATATTCACTGCAAAAGTGAGACGTATATATTCGTACAATTCAAGGTTTAACAAAAAAATAATTTTAGCAGTCTTCGAGAAAATTAAAGAAAAACAACTATTCAGTAAACTCACACCAGCAGTCGATGATTTTGACCAAAACCTAATTGTCAGATACGGTGGTGATTCCTAATCGAAATCACTAGTTTAGGTATCCCGTGATTTTCAATCTTTGAGACATTTTGTTCACCCACAGACATATTCTAAAAGCACTTTTTATTTTCTCTTGATTCTTGTTGTGAACTAGTATTGCGAATGAATTAACGAAATCGAGTGTTTACCGGGAAATAAATGTTGAGAGGTTCTTGAGTAAGCGAAAACTGTTTTTAGCCATTGATCTGTAAATATGTGGTGGGGGGAGGTAACAAAATATATTATTGCAAACAAAAAATCGTAGGAAACTCAAACTTTGAAATCCATTTAGTTACTACCACTGCATGTGACACGAAGGTTTCGTGCAAAATCCATCAACCAAGAAGTGTAACTTTAATGAGTGTTTTTCTTTTTTCATTTTTTCACTGATTTATCAAAAACAATCCTTAACTATTTTCTGTAATCTTTGTATACTATCTGCCAGCGTAAATGTCTATCACATTTGTTCAAACATTTTCCCAGGAAAATTGTTTTAGGGTGGGGTGGTTCTGCTTCACGATCTGCACAGATCTGGTTCAAAAAACTTAGAAAGGGTGAAATAAGCCTGGAAAGTATGCTTCACCCAGAACATCTTCTCTCCTTAAATTCAGCACTTTTGGCAACAGCTGTAAATATGGAGCCTTGCACCAGCATCACAATAACTTCCAGGTGAATTAGGTGTATCCCAATCAACCATAAATCGCCATCTGTGTGCAGAAGCCATAGTTCTCAGAAGCTGCCGAATCAGTGTACTTTTCTATTCTAACTTTTCTCTGTCCAATCCCAAAAACACTCCACTACAAACTTCCTGGTTTTTTGTTTTGTTTGTTTTTGCTCTGCCATACATCCATACATAATCACATGCACGCACAATGTTTTGCTAAAAACCATTTTTCATGTTCAATGCTTCTAAAACATGTATGTCCAGTGAAGACGATATTTTCCTTGATTTGACATGAATGCAATACTTCCTCTAATAGCTGTAAGAGAAAAAAAAAATCATCAAATATGTATCCGATTTTAATGAAAATTTATAGAACAAAATTTATTGTAATTTAATTACACTACAGACCTATCAATCTGTGATATCATATTGTGAATACTGAGACGCATTAAAGTAAACGTTATATCCATGCTTACTTAAAATACGAATAGAATACATTCAATAATCTCTTTGATGCACTATGATTCTGCTTCAGCCATCATATTCGTAAGCACTACCTAGGACTTAGAAGTTTTGTTATGGTTTCCTTGGTTTCTGTATTTTTAAGAAATAATCTGCAAAAGCTAAGTAGCATTAGGCCAGGAGAAGTGAAAAACTGCGCGTTGGTGAGCTAGAATTTGATTATGGATTCAGTAAAGCCACGTTTAAAGTAAAGTAAAGTAATGCCTATTTTTTCAGGCGGGCTTAACGTCCATCTACCAAAGCCACGTTTAATATATCCCCAGGATATCTACAAATGTAATGTATAAGTTTTGGTAATGTCAATTTTAATCGTTCCGGTTAACCAATTTCGTCAAACATCGTATTTTCACAGTGCATTATTCTTCTTTAGTGGGTAAGGTAACCAAACCCTATGCTATCTTAAGCCATTCGGGCACATATGTACACCAAAGAACCATAACAACAACTGAATCTAGAACAAGAATCCAGATCTGAGACATATCCACGTAAGTTTCACCACCATCCGGACAAATTCGACCATATCCTTAAAGGGAAACAGCATAAACTCTTCTATAGATATCTTATACTGCCGACAACCCACTGAACTCATCCATAGGGATGAATGCTGCGAAGCTGTCCGGAAGCTGACACTGAATGCTTGACCATTTCACAGTGCATTTAATGGAAATAATATAAAGAATCAAGCTTTGTATGGAAATGAATATGTAGAGAAAAGCCTGAAGTCACCGCTCCCAAAAAAATTCTAGCAGACTCGCACATCGAAATTGACATATTTTGACGCTAATATCCCTGAAGACTTTTGCTAAGGAGTTACATCGGTAAAAGAAAATAGGTGATTTAGAATGTTTAGAATTACCTTAAATGTACTCTAATTCATAAAACCAAATATTATATTATATTTTAAACCTACGATCAATAGGGAATGAAATACAAATTACTAGAACTGCACCGAATGCAAAAGAAATATAAAGTAACTACCTTTAATATTATACTAATAAAGAAGCAAAGATGCAGAAGCTATAACGTCAAAGATATCCTTCTAAATGTATGCAATATAATACAAACACCTTTCCAGTTGCAATCTATAAAAGAAGATAGTTAGTTCAATGTCGCAATTCTTAAATGCATTTCAATAAAAAAGTAATCAACAAGTTGTAATTCCAAAATAAAAGAAAAATAAGTCAAATTTCAAAAAGTTATCTATAAATATTTGAAATCATTAAATTGTAAACTTTATTTATACAAAACTGTAAATGATTAAGAAATTTATTGAAGTTAAATGAGAAATTCTCCTTGAATGGCCTTGAAACTTGTATAAAAACTGATGATTTCAAATAATATTACTAAATTTATATATTCAACTTATATTATGTAATAATTTATAATTTAATGCTTAATATTTTATAAAATATTAATAAAAAGTTAATATTTCCTACGAAATATTTATATTAAACACTAACATGTTCAGAATTCTAAAAAAGTTTTGGGGGACCAAAGGAGAGTGTAAAGAACAAAGCGCTGATGATGTTAAAATGGATAAATAAATAATAAAGAGGTAATAATGTTAAATGTAGGTATATTATTAATAATAAAAATGTAGTCATAATACAATATACTTATAAAATTACATAACTTGTCTAGTTGGGCGACATAAATTCTGAACATGACACAAATCTGTTATTACTAAGTTTCAAAATCTTTTTTTTTAAAAACTGACTTAACTGCAATAGAGTAATATTAGTTTTGTGTTGGCAGTTTTTTTGTTTGTCTTTATGAAAACTAGGTAGTCTTTTGTTATTTGAGGAGACAAAAACATTCATTCGTCTCCACACTGTGTTTGTGCTTCAATTTATCGAAAAATTAATTACAAAATACAATAAAGAAATTTAATTGAAACAAAAGTTCTAAGATATCTTCTGAATAACTCAAAGCCTTTGATTTTATAACCTTAGCTAAATTTATCTTAGATAATTTGACATTCCAGTTTATTATACAAAGTTTTTAATTGGATCAGTGATCCCAGATCAAATTAAAACAATTTTCTTTGTAAAACTAAGATAACTATGGATTTTCTACGCTTGTTTACTTTTAAACTACCTTTCAGCCTTCTTGGGCGAGAAAAAGCTCTTTCTTTCAATAATTAACATTAGTGTGGCTGCTCAATTACATTAAGTTACTGAAACACAGCATACTAATCTATACAGAGAACATGGTTGAATTAGGAATAATGCGTAGGTATTTACTATACACAAATTCAAACCGGAACAAATGTAACACCTAATAGAGGACCACAGGAGCTATATATATGTTGGGCGCAAAGCCCGAAAACGGCGATTGGTCGAATTTTTTGCTCACACCTAGGATTGGCCGTTTTAAAATGACCTAAGCCCGAATTTGAGTTCAATTTCCAACTTTGGCCATCTATAAACAGCCAAACCTAGGATTGTGCAATTAGTAAACGACCAAAGTTCAATGTATATTATGATACGTCTGTAAAAGCGTCCTACTACGAAAATTCAAGTACCACAAATGAATAAACAAATTTTTCTTGTTTTAGTCGTATAAAGCGGTCCTTATGGCCTATTACTTTGTATAAATTTGTTTCTTCAATTGGGAGAAATCACTTACATGGAATAGTTGGCTGAAGGCGCGTGCATTGGGATTTTCAGTCAATAAATATTCCAATTCTTCCACTGTGGTAATGCTTTGAAGAGCCTCAGGATGTATGTATGTCTGAATCCAATATACCATTTCGTACAGCAACCCCAAACATCGCTTCGTATGGACTTTTGTTAATACCCCTGTGGAAAGACCTATTTTTCTTCAATTGAACGAATCGTAATCCGTCAGCCCAATCGGTACTCTTATTATCAGCCATCCAAGAAACCAAAATGTCCCGAACATCTTGATTCGCCCTCTCCACACTTCCCTGGCTTTGAGAATGTCTTGGTTTCCCGTGAAGTATTTTAGCTTCGAACATATCAGCAAATTCTTTTATGACAGCTGCTGTGAATTCTCTTTGAAAGATAGAAGGAGCACCTATTATACAGAAAATATCTAACAAATTATAAGCAATCTCCTCAGCTCTTTTGGATTTCAAAGGCTTCAAAAAAAAAACAAATTTTGTCAAGTGGTCCTGGTACTTTAAAATAAACTTATAATCTCTGTCTGGTTCTGTCTGCATATCGACAAGATCCACTTTCCCTCTTGAATTCATGTGGTTGCTCAATATTGGTCTTACCACTAGACCATTTCCTTTGTGCTTTTTTTTCAGCTGACATTATCCAGATAATCGTAAATAAATATCAATCACCTCACGCGTGACATTGCAATATCTTTAAGTTCTTTGTCCATGCACCGAGTCCTTTTATGACCGGTGTGTATATGCGTTTTGTGAATAATTCCATATAACTCACCGGTATGGCAAAAATATTTAATTTCCTCATCATTTGTGGATCGTTTTTTTATGTTTTTCTACATCACCAATCTTTAGAAAGCCATACCTCTTAAGGCGTCGATAATCCAGCGATGTAAGTGATTCTCTCTATAAACTTTTTACATAGCGAAGCTTTTATATCGAATTCATTGTACTTGTCAAGAGTAAGCAAGAATATATTATTCGATTCACTTTTCTGCATGTAAGCATTTAACTCCAATTGAAACTCGGCTTCATTAACAACAGACATCGTAAAAGAGAGGATACGTGTACACTGACCCAGCACAACGTTCAGACTATGACTAATTCTCACTACGCATGCATTAAATTGTACAGTCTTGTCCAAAAACTAGTTGAAATGAACTTTGGTCGTTTACTAATTGCACAGTCCTAGGTTTGGCTGTTTATAGATAGCCAAGTTGGAAATTGAACTCACTTTCGGGCTTCGGTCGTTTGAAAACGGCCAATCCTAGGTTTGAGCAAAAAATTCGTCGAATGGCCGTTTTCGGGCTTTGCGCCCAACATATACACAGACTAAAGTTAAATGAATGTGTAAGTCACGTCATCATTGCTGGTCATGTCCCATATCTGTGGTGATGGATTATACCAGAGAATCAAGTATGACTGCCTCAGCAACCTCCTACAGGAAGTCTTGGGCAATTCCCAACCGGTCAAAAATTTCACTCGTGGTTTGAAGGTATCGCCCCTCTACTTCCAGAGTCCCTTCACTTGGAACTGACGATCACCAAACTTTCTCGGTATTTTCCTTCAGGTGAGGGATACATTTTTCGTATATGTCCCTTCTCTGAATCAACTTTCCTCCACTGTTCAGGATCATTGGATCAGCGGACGTATATTATGTTACTCATATTGCACACCTCATAAATAAGTAGAAAAGATCTTGAATCAAATTCAAAACCGCAAAATATCTCACCTTACTTTAGCTATAAGAGATGTGGAATCCACATTCCATAAGGCCCTTAGCATCCATGCAGATTCCACCCTGATAATATGAACATCATTTACAATGACACCTCTGACAATCGCATATTACACACATAATCTGCAAAGATAGCTGATTTCTGCAAAACTATTTGGGTTTAAGCAAATTTTAGACCCCTTTATGCCCATTCATTTCAAATTGCATATTATTGTAAATTCGAGGTCTAATCTAATCTATATTTAAAAAAAAAAAATATAAGAGAGGGAGGAGATTAGGCTCAGAAGAGATTAGCTCGCTGGACGCCCGCGGCAGATTTTCTCTTTCAAGGAGCCCCTCTACAGCTCACTGGCCGGCAATGGACAGTGTTGTCTGTAATGAGAGAACACTGTCGAAGGTTGGTAGTGAAATGAGAAGGCTCCGGGCGCCCATGACCATAGATTTTGACGTGCCTTGAAAAAAACATAAAACTAAATCTAACAGGCAAACCAGATATAATAGGTTGCTATGGATTTTACAATATCCGCTCTCTCTATTATATCTACATCTAAATTTAATGGCTTGGCATTTTAAACCCTATAGTTATCTTACTTGATACTCTTCTAATAGGTAAAAAATACAAATCAGCGCCTTAAGGAGGTTACTCGCCCAAAATGAGGAAATATTCAACATTTCAAAGAGTATTACAACCAATTTCTCTTTAAAAAAGAATATTTAGGACCAGATGAAGAAGAAAATTAGAAAAATATTAAGTAATATAATTAGAAAAGTCCTAAAAAAAAATTATCTCCAAATTTAAGCCGTATCTACTCAAAAATATGAAAATTTACTATTTTTTCTTCTTATGAAATGTGAATACATACTGTGTTAAATTCACTTTCAAGCACAAAGTAACTTTATCTATTCATACCAAATGTGAGGATATCTCCTTTTTAATCACATCACCCAACATCTCCAATATTCCTGTCTTCCCTTTTATGATAAAATTTTCAGCTCTTTTATAATTCCTGTGCGTTTATAGCATCAGAGTTTTGGTCCGTGTTATTTTTTTTCCATAAAAAAGCATTGAATGAACGAGGAGCATTGGATGAACAAATAACTAAAGCAGTGGTTCTCAAACTTTTTGAAGTTGAAGTGCATTTAAAATCCCACAAATAATTGTAGGCGTTCTGTATACAAATTTCTGAGAAATGTGTTATAAAGATTAAGTCAAAATTTTTCACAAAAAATGGGATACAAAAAATTAAATGACACTTACCTGAAGTTTTTATTCATTTTTGTGTTTATGAGAAACATGAGCCTTAATGTGTCCTAGCGATTTCTTCAATATTTGGGCATATATTTGAAGGGCTAACTCTCATTTCCTCGTCAATACGAGGAAATATTGAAGAATTCCTCTCTTTTTTACCCTTAATTGTGGTGAAAATCCTAATACACATAAATATGATGTTGAAAATTGTATTAAAATGAATATGTTTAGATATTGACACATATTCTTCTTTTATAGAAATCCAAAAGGCTTCAAGAGACAAATTCCTTATGTGTAATCATCAATCCACGATCACTGTATATTGCTGCCAGTTGTTCTACTTCTTCTGTTAATGCTGTACGAAAACCACTTGACGTTTCCATGAATGGGTTTCTATTCCAACCGTATTATTCAGTGTTCAGTGATGGAAAATAAGAACTCAATTTTTCTTCCAAACTTGTTGAATGTTCAACTATTTTTGGTAGTGTTAAATTTATGCGAGTGTTGCCAATGGAAACAATTTTCTAAATTACCTTCAACAGCTTTTCTTTTCAAAATCTGTAGTTTTCTCTGAAATGCTTTCATTTTATTTGTGGACACATTTTTATCAGTGTATATGAGAATATTTTCTTCTTTCCCTTGCTTGCCAGTATTCAATATTGAGCTGCTGAAATATATAATATTGTTTCATCTTCTCAGAAAAAGCAAGAAGTTCTTGTTGTAGCTCGTGCGCAAGGGTAGGTATATTTATTTTTATAACTGGACACATATTTCTCTGGAATACACAGGCCGCACCCTCTGAGTAATACTGAACTAAAGCCTGTTCCTTTATTCAATTTTGAGAAATTAAAATTTCAGTCTCAAAAACAAAATAGATTGGGTCTTTGTCAGTTTCTATATTGATGAAATCATTTGCTATAACTTGCAAACTCATAAAACAGGAACCACGGGAGAAAGTAGTAACTGATCAGATGGCAAATACCCTCTACAGACATTAGAAGGCTAATGGTAACATTTCATCTCTCAAAGATTGGCTGCAAAAAAATGAATTATTATTAAATGAGAAGAAAACTCAAAGCTCACTACTTAGTCTAGTTGAGAAGAAAATAGAAGAAACTACAGTAGTTCTAGGTGTCACAATAGATTGTAGGCTTACTTGGAAAAGTCATATACATACCTTGAGTAACAAGTTAGCAAAAATAGTTTTTTTATTGAGAAAACTGCGTGAAGAAGTTCCAGCTGAGGTTATAAAGACTGCCTACTATGGTCTATTTCACTCCAGGATGGATATGGTAGTGAGCTATGGGTGGAATCTCCGAAGCTTCCATTGTATTTAGACTTCAGAAGAGAGCTATTAGAACTATGATGAAGAAGAGGGCTCAAGTTAGCTGCAGGCTTCTCTTCAAAGAATTAAATATGACGCTACCCTCAAAGAATACTGACGCTACCCTCAGTATTCATTTTGAAACAAGCACTGAGTAAGAAAAAAGAGCCTTTAATTGAAACTAGAGGTGATAAGCATAATGACAATCTACACAATAAAGATAATCTATGTATACCTTAAAAACGACTAGTGATGTCTGGTCACCTTTGCAGTGTCTTGTTGGCGAGAGTATTTAACGAAATTCCCCCCTTAGGTGTAAGACGCTTAAATGAGAATCACTTCAAATAAACCATCACCCGTTTCTTGGTAAAGAATTGTTTTTATGACATACAAGAATTTATGAATGCAGAGTGGAGTGATGTACATTTCAAATAAGACTGAAAGTTTTGCAGTTAGTTTTAATATATAGTGTGAAGTCCGTTATACTAATATTATTGGCAGTTAGCTGTTATTATTTTTATTGTGATGGACGTGCCTTTTATATTATAATTATGTACACGGGCAGATAATAAAATAAATAAAGTAAGAAAGAGATTATTTAAAAATAGCTGGCACTACACTAGAGAAAGCTAACTGTGGAGTATTTAATTGTAAATATTCCACTTGCTGGAGATGGGGATCTAGGTGGACTGGAAATAAGAATTAGCCTTTTTATCATTCATTCAACTTTACATTTATTTCTGGTCACTACATCACATAAAGGCGATGATAACCCAAATCCTAGTCTTCAGCGGGCAACGTTGTTGTTCAACGCACTGGTAATGGACTGGATTATGCTATAATAGCACATGCAGATCCTAGGTACTGGTGTCGGAAACGGCAGATGTAGACGCAAGCCCCCACGATCCGGTTTTTTAATAGTGGAGGGCCAGTTCTAACCTGAGAATAGATTAGAACAATGTTAAATGAGAAGTATAAACCCTTGAAAATCACCAATTATTGTTAAACAGAATAAAGGTAGAATAAAATATTATCTTGTGATAATAATATGTAAGTTTTATAAGAATCAGCAAGAGGGCATGTAGCCCTAGATCATGTATTAACACAAGTTTAATCAGCACTTATTTAAAATAATAAACAGGGGAAATATCTGAGAATGAGGCTTCCCAATTCACAGCGAGAATGCAGTAAGCTGTTAGGTTAGACTGGACACACTGTTGCTAGTTGTAATATTCAGCTACCAAGGTTCTGGTATTAATAGTTCCTTGAAACACTTGGATGTGCAAGTTTAGAGATAATCCACAATGAAGGTAATAATAGTAGTATTACAATGGTAATAGTGCCAGTTGAGTTGAGGAAGTCGGTGGCGGAAGTCGACGGAATCAATATGGTTGATTGCGTCGTTTAAGTTAATAATTATCAGCGATTAAGTCAGAAAATATCACAAGATCATCAAGTTGAAAGAAACGTGCTGATAAAATACAATATGCCGTGGAGCCCAAATGAACTAAGTGCAACAGGTGCCGTAATAAGCTCTGAACTCGTACAGGCAAGGATTGCAACTCCACATTACGTCGGAACAGGGTGTGTTCTCTTTATGAATAATATGCCGGATGAATTAGACAAGTTGGGAACATGATTCTCAAGTATAATCGAAAGAAGTGCATAGCACACTTATTTAATTTGACATTTAGTAACTGATGTAAATTGAATCAAAACACCATTTAAATAAATCTAACTAATACGAAAATTAATAGAAAATAAAAAATGACTAACCTAACAGTGTGGCCAATCAATTGTATGTGTAAGAAAAATGGGGGTCCGCCCAAAGGAAGTATCCCTGTTATATCAATTCGCGTAGTAATACGTGACACTGGGGGCCGGAAAGTGAATGACGCCATGTTAAGATCGTAGGTTGCTAGATGTAATAAGCAACAAGTAAGGCGTAAGCCTCAAAATATAATATAAAGAAGCAAAGCTCAAGTGTAGCGCTGTGGCTACAGGGAGAAAAGTAAGGAGAGAATAAGCCTATACAAACCCGGCCTCTACTCAGACTCGCCCAAGGGAAGTCATGCTAGGGATTAAAGTTAAAAGACTGAACCCAAGGGGTCGACGTCGTCGAGAGGTCTTGAGAGGATTAGATGGGGCCAATAGGAGGAAGTGGCACTGGGCCATAAAATAAACTGCATAGGGCAAACCAATAGGAAAACACCAAAAACAATCAAGTGTAAAACAGACTGAATTAACTAACGGAACCCAAAAAATAAAGATAAATAAGAAATTAATCAAAGTAGATCGCAATTTAATCATAAATAGGAAGGCGAAAGAGCTTAACGTCTGGACGAGTAAGCTCTGAGTTTGCAGTTTTAAGACGAGCACGTCGTACAATACCATCTGAACCAAGAAAGACCTGCAGTACACGGGCCAAAGTCCTGCAAGAAGGCGGAGTATTCTCAGAACCAATCAATACAAGATCTCCAACAGAAAGATTAGGGGAGGTGGATGTCCACTTCCCAAGTGATGCAAGTGCTGGAAAGTATTCTAATTTCCAACGTGTCCAAAAATCCTTTATAACGCCTTGAATCCAGTGCAGTTGGCGAGGCGAACATTGTAGAACGGCCGCATCCGCGTTTGGTGGCTCAACAAGAGATCTACCCAATAGAAAGTGGGCCGGTGTTAAGGCAGAGAAATCATTAAGTTCACTGGAGATGGCAGAAAGGGGCCTTGAATTTAAAACGCCCTCAATACGGATAACAAGAGTATTTAAGACCTTGTAAGTAGGAGTATGGTTGGCAATGAGCCTATTCAAATGGTATTTAGCTGATTGAACAGCACGTTCCCACAGCCCTCCTTGATGAGCTACAGAAGGTGGGTTGAAATGAAATGAAATAGAATTTGAAAAACAGAAATCATTAATAAGTTTTGAAAATTGTAACTCCGCTTGTAGCGATTGAAGTGCTCGGGTAAGGGCGACAGAGGCGCCAACAAAATTAGTTCCGCAGTCTGAATAAAGATGGGCAGGGCAGCCGCGTCGGCTAATGAAACGTTGTTGAACGTCTAAAAATTCACTGGTGGAAAGATCCGAAGCCAGCTCTAAATGAATAGCTTTAGTGGAAAAGCATATGAATATGCAAAGATAGACTTTGACAGTAAGAGCCTTACGACAGTCAGAGGTCCGAATAGTAAATGGGCCTGCAAAGTCCATGCCCGTATGTGTGAAAGGAAAGGAGGGATTGATCCTCGCATATGGGAGTTTTAAAGGAACGTTATGTGAAGGTTTCGCCCTGAAACACACCATACATTTATGGATGCGTGAACGAATAGCTTGTCTGGCTGACAGAATCCAAAAAGAACATGAAATGTGATAGAGGGTAAGAGTTAGCCCTGAATGTAGAAACAAAATGTGATAATGGTCAATCAGTAAATTGACTGAGTAGTGGCTCTTTGGTAGAACAATGGGATAACAAGTTTTAAGAGAATTGTGTTCTGGAGTCGACCGCCGACTCGAATTAGCCCATTAGAATCAATGAAAGGAGTTAAACACTGTAGCCCGGCAGAGCAAGATCGTCCTGACCGTAAGGCAGAGAGATCTTTCACGAAGGCAGTCCTTTGAATAGGGAGTCCCCCCAAAGCAAGTATCCCTGTTATACCAATTCGCGTAGTAATACGCGACACTACCAATAAAGTCCTTGCTGTTAAACAAATCCGAATTTCAAATAATCCCTCAAAAAAATCCTCACTTTTCTTTAAAAAAAATTGTTTACATTAATAGACAATGTTGACTCCTAATTATCCAAAAACCCATAGAATGAAGAATGTTATAAGACTTAGTCATTTAGTATCCCAATGCAGATTTATAAAGATAATTTGGTCAAAATCTAAGAGAAGCTTAGAAGATTAAATTACTTTTTGTGAAAGTAAATAATAAATGATTAAGCTGAAAGACAAATATGTTATTTATTATAGGACGCATAAATAAATGCAGAAATTAATTAAATTAATTTACTATAATAAATAAACTCTGTAATAAAAATAAAATAAAATTACCAACGAAACAAAGAAACTTATAAATACTTGTATATATATATATATATAATACAGTATAAACAAACAGACAAAACCAAATCCAGTAATATGTATAACTATGGTTATGTTGGTATACGATTGTCCCCCTTTTGTATATATATGTATGTATGTATACAGTTTCAAAACAAGTGATTGCAAATTTACAACACTTGTTCAAGTACCGTTATATGAAAACGGTTTTAAAAGATGTGCAGCAAGGAAAGTTCATAGGCTATAAATTTTATACTAGTTAATATTGAGTAGTTTTAGATAGCATCTCTTTTTTCTTAAAAAAAAAAAAAATCTCTCTTAGCAACTTCTTGACCAATAGTAGAATCGCTTTTTACCGATATATTCTTTCTATCATCACTTATATCACATTATACACATGTATAATACATATTTCTATAATCATTATTCCATGAATTACTTGTTAATGTAATTATTTTGTTATAATGATGAAAGTTTTATTAGTTTACCTAAAAAAAAAAAAGAACCCTATTGAATTAATAAGAACTACTTTAAGGTTTTACAAATAGGGTATTTTATATGCTGTGATTATCTATAAATAATAACTCATCATATTATCATCAAAATATTATAAAAGTTGACCAAACTACAAATTAAAGTTACTAATTAAGCTGTCATTAGTTATTTTTGCAATAATATTTTATTTTAAAAATCATAATAGTGTTATATTTATAGATTTGTCAAGGAGATGCCCTTTCGTTTAGTTAAGGTTTTCCAAACGTATTTAGGGAAAAAATTAACAATGTCTTAACAGTTTGTCAAACTGACCAAAATCCCAGTTTGTTTTCTAGAAAAAAAAGTTAACTAATTAAAACTACAACTATAAGACTATCAACATATAAAAAATAGAGTTGATTATTAAATTATAAATAAAATTCTAAAAAAAAAAATTAACATTGAACATTGAAAAAGTTTTTTGATGTTTATAACTGTTGTAAACAGCAAAAAGACAAATGTGTTTATCAATTAAAATCTATAGGTTTACTTTCATACTTTTAAACAAGGGCTTGTTTGTACTTGTGCATTGTCATAGGTTATACATAGAATAGTATTATGGTAACTAAAATAGGTTATATATAATTGTGATAGCAAAGTTTACGGAGATTACGGTCAAATACAAATCAATACACAGTATTTGCTTTAGTTGTCGTTAAAAATGGATGAGATTTAATTACATATCAAATGTTTCTTTAATGGACTGTGTTGTCTGCGAGAGAACACTGTCTAAGGCGGCAGTGCACTGAGAAGGTTCCGGGCGCCAATGACCATAGATGTTGACGCGCCTTAAATTACTTTCATGAATTCTATGAATATCATGTTATTTTCAATTTTTGTTTTTCCAAATTTTTTGCGTAACCTTTAACAACTTATTTCGATCTGTTCTCAATATATATTAATTGTTAAAAGAAGTGGATGGGGCCAAGAATTATTTGACATTTTCGAGAGTTCTTATACTGCTTATTATGCATTTTTAATTTCTCTCACTATTTCTATATAGCACTAGTGTCGGCTCCTATAACCTTTTATAATTGTCATTCGCTTCTTTCAATCCCCTTCCCCCATCATCCTTACTTACTGTGACGGTTTTGTATGTCGCTTCTTGCATTCGGTTTTCCTCGAATAGGTCCCGGCAACAAACATTTTCAGTATTAAAATTGTATTACTTACAATCCAAAAAAAAGTAGCATTCTTTTATATTAAAGTAAACTAAGATACTTCATAGATAGAGTTTACCAAGAAAGCTCACTAAATCACGATGTAGGCAAATTTCTATAATTTGCATTGTTTCGTGGCATCCGTGGCGTAAAAATGAGTTTGGGTAAATGGTGTAGCATTTAACTTTCTATGTGAGTTTGTTTTTCTTGTATGCATCTCTTTCAAAATGCAACTAGAAATTAAATAATTAAACAATTTTAAATAATATTAAACACTTTTAAACAAAACAATAAAGACAGAAGGCAATATTTGAAATGAATAGGTTATAAAACAATTGCAGCGATGTTTTCTTCACAGTAAATATTATCATTTCGTAAAATTTTTGGTATTAACTTAACGTTTCCTTGAAGTTTTATTGGTTTTTATTTCAGAATAATTTGTGTGTAAAAATGCCCAATATAAATGTAACTAAATTCACATAATATGAGTTTAGCTTTAAGGTTAACTTGTTATTATCTTAAGAGAGTATTGGAAATCAATAACAAGCTTCCAAATTTAAGTGTTTGTTGGCCTACCGCCTCCAGCAATCTTGGTGAATAATCCTGGAACACCCACAGTGACAAATTTAACGCACCTGAATAAGATTGTAAAGTATTTATTTGTAAATTGGCGTTTCTTCTGTTTTTAAAATCATTTATTCATCAATAACAATTTATAGAGAAACTATAAAAATGAGTTTTCAGAACAATTTTAATTAGAAATTTTGGTTTTTATCGATCATTTCAGTCTAAATTATGTGAATATTGCTGATATTCTATTTTTGCAAGGAATATCAGCCTATAATTCAAAATCTGCTTTAAAAGGATTTATTACCAGATAGTGTTTGCTTCAATTTAACCTCCTAGAACTGATCGAAATATACATATAAATGATAGGGACCTATTGAGTCTTAGCCGAAGGGATATAAAGCTAATAGTGGGTCTACTAACAGGGCATTGTAGCTGAATAGGCGCAAGCACCAATTACTACTTGAGACAACGCGTTTTGCCGATTATGCAAGGCCGAGGAGGAAACCCCGGTACACATCCTTTGAGTGTGAGCCGGTTAAAGTTTCTACAGCTGGGGACGAGCAATCCCGAAGCCACGAGCTTCATGACTGAGTCACTTTCAGCTTTGCTAGGCCTGATTAAGAGGGCAAAGCTGAAGGATTTGCTCTAATCTTAGGGGATCCACAATAGACATCTTAATGCCGGTCTAGAATGAGGCGCTGCCCTCCCCGTCAGTAGAATGAAGCGCTGCCCTCCCCGTCAGTCAACCTAATCAAATTGGGGGAAAAAGTAGAAGCAAGCAAAATTGTGAATTTTAAAAGAACTACAAATGCAATACCCATATAACAGATAAGTTTTTTAAATTAACTAATTAAACTTATGTAACTGAATCGAAAACTCTTTCAGTTGAGACTTAATTGAGAAAAAAAAAGTATTAAAAAATACATTAATGAACCATTCAATGGATTTATTGATACTAAAAATCATCTAGCTTTTGAGACCAGTTCACTTTTAAGTAAAACCATAATCATCATAAGAGTTCTAAGCATTCAAAGATCAATAAATATGGGACTTCACTCAAAATAGAAGTAATAAAATAAAGTAATACCGTTTTCAAAGTTAATTTACCTGGTTATAAATTTTTAATAAGTATATAATAAAGTTGGAAAAAGTTATTAAATAGCCTAATTATCTTAATTAACTTAATTGTCACCACGTTGGTCTTAAAAAAATACATTATCTTACTTTACATTTCTTTTATTTCATAATAATCGTTTACAGAAATAACAGATTTTAATGTTCTTAATTTACTTGATTAACAGCTATGTAATTAATTTAGATTTCTTAAATTTAATTAAATAATTATAAAAATCAAATCTACTTACTTAAAGCCGGAACCAGGAACATCGTGAATAGACTGACAAGAATGTGGTAGGAAAAGTAAAAATAAAAATAAAAAAAATATTCTTTTCTATAAAAATTCCAGATATTTATTTTATTTTGTATTTTTATTTTCTCTTCCTAATACTAGGAAGAGGAAGTGTTGCGATCGTGCCAGATTTTCGAAATTGAGATTTAACCGGAAATACAAATTTTGAGGTTCCCTGAACCAAAAAAATGGTCTGTATATATGTATATGTATGTGTGAGCGCGTGGATGTGTGTGAAAAGAATATCTCAAAAACGAAAATTGGCAGGAAGCTCAAAATCGGTATTCCGTTTAGGTACTACCAGCGCATCAGACATGAAGATTTCGGGCGAAATCCATCAACCGGAAGTGCCACTTTATTGAATGTTTTTTTTTGTGATTTTCTCGAAAACGGCTCCAACGATTCTCTTTAAACTAGGAATGTGAACTATACCTACAAAATATCAACTTTACTACTTTTATTTGAAACATTTCTCCGGAAAAAAATTCATTTAAGGGCACTTTTCGGGGAGGGGTGGAGTTACCGTTTTCTCTAAAGTGCTACTTCAATCACTACACAATTCTATCATGTAAATAATAGTAATTAGAATTAAATATGTTGTAGAAAACACGAGTTTGAAGAAAATCGGATGCCCGCAATTGCGCTTTACTGAAAGTGTTTTCCAGTTTTCTTCTATTTTCTTTAAAACGGCTCCAACGATTTTCTTTAAACTTAGTCAATCAACTAGACATATAAAGAGCTACAACTTTTATCTGAAACGTTTCTCCGGGAAAATTCATTTAAGAGCACGTTAGGGGGGGTTTATGGTTTCCTCTAAAGTGATATTTTAGTTCAACAATATGCTATACAATACTGTTAACAAAATAATATTAATTAGATTTATATGAGTTGCCATAGAAGGAGATACAGGTACGCGCTTATCAGTGAATTTAATTACTGAAATTGGATAAATTAAAGACAGTTTTGTATAAAAATATATAATTTGGTAATAAATTATTTATTGTATGAAAACAAAATAAACAAATAAATAAATAAAAGCGGTACTTTATACTTGAGTTTGAATGATTGTCAAATAAGTAATACAGAAATATAATAAAGAATTCAGTATAAATAGATTTGAATTGTGGAGACTGGACAGTTTTAAGTTTTTATTTTCAGAATGCTTAAGATTTGAAATTTAATTTGATTTTTTTGTCTGTTATTGTTATAGCGAAAGATTTAGAATTTATTTTGACTTTTAATTGACTTTTATTTTGGCCAAAATGATATTTAATTTTTTACAGTAGTAATTTTAATAATAATTTTCGAATTTCATTTGGACAGCCTCTCAGTCAGACGGTCTTTCGATCATGAGTTAAGTCTGTCAGGCTTCTTTTAATGTACATATTTATTGTATATTGTGATTTAAATAAAGACCTTTATTATTACAAGTTGCCAAAAATTCCAGTTTGAAGAAAATGATCGAATGTGCGAATTTATAGTTTTTGTGATTTTCTCCATAAAAATGCCGAAGGCTTATATTTCTTAGTACGAATAAGGATTGTAAGTGTGAAGAAAATTTGCCATTTCGCAGTAACAGAAAGTCGTCTGAGTGTTTCACACCAGTTTTTTTGATGTTGTTACAGGAAACTAGATTTTGATTGAATTTGCTCATGCATAGTTTTCAGTCTTTATAGTATTCTTTCAATACTGTGTGGACTGCTGCGGCACAACCATAAAATTAAGGACAATATAATGTATAGCTAGAAACTCCAGGTCTAAGAAACATTTTTTACTGATTATTATGAATTTCTCGGAGAAATTTTTGTGAGTGTTTAACATCAATTTTATTTTATTTATTCCATTAGCATAAAAGGCCAAATACAAAATGGCGGACTTAAATCGCCGCCTAATATGCAAGATTCCGATCGCATTTCCGCCTAATACCTTTCACTTTCTTTTTCAACAATAAAATGAAAATTCTGAATTTTTTCTTTACAGCTCACATTAAGTATTCAAAGCATAAATATTATAACAGAAATAACTTGATTTTTGGATTTTTTTTTTATAAAAATTTTTATTGCTCAATTTGATAATTTATAAAATACCTACGAAGGGAAAATTAGTAAAAAATTCTAAACTAAATTTCCGTAGAAATAATTAGGTAAAAATAATTAGCCAGTCACAGTGAAGAAGTGAAGGTGTGAAACGCGGGTGATGTTAGGCCAATCAGAAATTTAGAATTATCGTGTTGACCATGCCCACACTTCACGCATTGTACAAAACAAATTTTTTGTAAGCAAAAATTAAAAAAAATCGAGTTATTTTTAACATATTATTTATTTTTTTATATATTTATTTATATAGTTATAAAGAAAAAAACTCTGAAATTTTATTGCATTATTGAAACAGAAGGCAAGGAAATGTAAGTCCGCCTTTTTGTATCTGGCCGTTTATACTAGCGGGACAAAATCAAATTGATGTTAAACACCGACAATTTTTTTCTCAAAGGAATTCATAATTTTCCGTTAAAAAGAAAAATTGAAATCATTTTACTATATCATAGATCTAAGAGAATTGTTTAATGTTGTCAATACCAGACCCGGGGGTTTGGACTTTTATGCTATTTGTTATGTTGTTTTTCTTTGGGGTTGCTTTGGTCAGAACGTCTTATTCTATTTGTTCTATTCATAGTTTTTTTCTGGAATCCCCCACTTGTTCAGCTTTCTTTCCTAGAACATTTTGTCGATTTTTCTTTATTCAGACTGAAACTTTTATGGTGTTTTCGTAAAAAAATTGTCAAGTTTCAAATACTGTTTAAGTTTCTCACATTATAACACAACTGAACAAGTAATTATTATTAGCTTGAGATGAAAGTAGGCTAAATATCTAGGTTTGGGCACAAATTTTCCATAAAGCAAAGAAACGATCAAATATATACTACGTCCACATTTGAATCATCTATTCTGAATATTTCTCAAGAGCTCTGATAGTGTCATCACCAATGTATCATATATTTTTTTGAATGGCAAGCCTTAGATTAGATTAGGTTCGAACGGGAGGGCGAGTCTCTTTCCACTGCGACCTACAATAAGAGGTCTATTGTGGATCCTCTAAAATTATAGCACATCTCTCAGCTTCGCTCTCTTAATCAGGCTTGGCAAAACTGATAGCGGCTCCCTCATGAAGCTCATGGCTTCGGGATTACTTGTCCCCAGTTGATGAAACCTTGTTCTCTCCAGACCGGCACACTCACAAAGGATGTGTGCCGGGGTTTCCTCCTCAGTTTTGCAGAATCGGCATAACGCGTTACCCGCAAGTAACAAGTGGTGCATGTGCCTATTCAGCCTACAATGCCCTGTTAGTAGACCCACTATTAGCCTTATATCCCTTTGGCTTTGGCTCAGTAGTAATAAAAAACATAGATGTACGTCAAAATTTCGACAATTTATGATTTTTCGGGCCATTGTAATGCAAAAACACTCGCATTTTCGGGTTGAGACCACGTCAATGATCTAGTCATAAACCGACATTTCGCCCATAATATAAATAAACTTCTTCAGGGGAGTTGTTAGTTTGAGTTATAGTCCAAATTTATTCAAAACAAGAACTACTTGAGGAAGTTTATGGTAAATTTGAGTTAACATCTATTTATATACCAGTTTAGACGCGGTTTCTATCCAAAGCCCCTAATATTTTGCAATTTGTGTTATATCATTTTGCCGGAGACTACTGCTAACAGTTCAATCATTAGCAAAAACCTACTGACACCTTTCTGATAATCGTAAAGATATTAGAGATTTAATAATTGTCCAGGTATTTTGAAATCCATCACTATATTTGTTAATGTATAAAAGCAAATTGATGGATACCTTAATACATATTTGTTTATTTTAACACTCATAATCCTCCACAAAGACTTGGTATCCAATAAATACAATAGATAATAAAATTATTATCTGACAAAAACTTATAAAATATAGCCATCAAAAATCGATAACACTGTTTTATCGATAAAATTTGATTTATTTACAGGTACCAAAGATTTTGTTTTCTTCTGCCACTTTTAGCACAAAAATAGTGAATTATTGTATCCATTCATCATATAATACTGAGTGAAATAAAAGTGTTTTCAATTCAAGAAATCTTGGTAAATAAGTAATCATTTTTTCGCCCCGTTAAGTTCAATAGAAAGGTTACTTTTACAGTTTTCTTAGGCAAAACATTTATAATTTTCTTTAGCAGGGAAATATGACTGCTCAATGATTTCTAACAATTCCAAGAATAATTCAATTTTCTAAATGTCAGTTTATCTTTGTAAACAAACAGTTGTCTTGACGGAAATTCGGAATATATAATAGCTGACTAACGCATTTTTCATTTAAATTTAATAATACATCTATTTCATTTTCTTACAAGAAACAGAACAGTAAGCGCTGTTTTGTATGCTGTATAGGATCATCTGCATGGCGAAGAATTTTTGGACAACTTTTTTATTTAAATTGGAGGATTTTTTGAATTTTGCTATTATATTGGCCGTTCCAAATATATTCCGAAACAATTCTTGTAAGGAGTCAGTGAAATGTCAGATCGCGGAGTCTAAATGATTTTCTTAACAACAATATTGAACCCGAGAATTGGAGGTCTTGGAGGGCACTGGCGTAAGCCTGCAGAATTTTATTTGTATGTGCATTTTTATTGCTGTTTGCAGGGGATTTAACGAAAGCATCTGTAGCTGCTAGTTTGTCGCTGAGATTTTGTAAAATTAGTAGCGGATTATGCTGTGCTTTAAATAATAGTGAATTTGATATATATGCTTGACCTTATCAGCAAACGTCTCTAAAATGTTTCAAATGGATTCTGCTGCAGATTTGTTATATGTAGTAATATAAAAGAGTTTTTACTTTCTCTTGATGCTGCTCCACGAATGCACCAGTGCAAGTTATTGTGCGAACAAAGTGTAACCTGCAATTCGACAAAGCGACGGAGACAGCTGTGTAAGAGAGTGCTCGTACTCCACAGGAATGCCAGGCCTCATGCAGCAAGATGCCAGGCCTCAAGTAGACACTATGCAACGGCTTGGCTTTAAGTTGCTTTTCCATCCTCCATACAACTCTGATCTGGCACCATCGGTTTCCACATCATCGGCCCTGCGAAGCCAGCGCTGCGAGGTCGTCGGTTTAGGTCAGAAGGCGTGGTTCGTGAGCAATGATGCATTGTAAGAAGAACCATAGCATGATGCAAAAAGTTGCATTGCCTTGCAGGGAACATACGTGGAAAAGTGGTATGTTCTTCTTCTTCTTGTGGAAATAAAGATAGCATTTGAAAATTACTTTACTTTTTTATTTCCCCTCGTATTTTAACTGAAACAATAAAGGTCAAGGGTTGTTACGAACCTAGAAAAATCATTTTTCTGGATAAATATCTGTCAAGTAATAGTGATAGGGTTATAATTTTTCTTTTTTTTATACTTGAAAGAAAATTCTTGAAACAATTTTCGATAAGTCCCTGGAAAACTGATAATCTTTCAGTAAAGTCAACATTTCCATTTTACAGATTTTGATCAAATCTTCGTATTGAATACTCCTGGTGATAGCACAGGGGAATATCAGCTATAAGCTTCATATTTATTTTTTTTATACTCAGGATTTCCAATCGTATTCAAACTCATTTTTGGAAATTTGAAACGATCATAGAACTGATGGAAATTGGACGATGGTGGAAAGGAAGTTGTACATTTCTAACTTATGTTTATCTTACAATGCATATATTTTGTAATCTATTTTGTTGTATACTTAGAAAACATTTGAGATAGTTGAAGGCTAGAGCGGTAGCGGTGGTTGGAACTAGTTACGATATTCTTGCTTGTTCACTTCAGCTGTTGAAGATTGTTAATAGAACCTTTAAGCTGTTTTTAAAGACTTTTGCCTTGTGGTTTACAGTTCGTTGTTCGTGTAATTGATTTGCAAACTGTTGTTCGTTGGCTTGAAACTTATTGTGAATCGAAATTTTCCACCTTTTATAGAAAACCGTTGGGGAAGTTTGACGGAGGTTGATCTGTTCGCCAAGTGGAGCGCTACAGTTCCATGGAAGTATCAGCTGGACGCAATACATTACATGTGTGGCGCTGAATTGTGATATTGATCAGAAATAATGTTGGTGGCATTGTTGTGTGAAAAAAATGTGATAAAAAAGTATTGTTTCTATCAAACTTCCTTTTGGAGCAGCAAGAGAAAGTGATAACTTAGAGCAACGAGCTGGTAGTTCAGTAACGAGCTCGTAGTTCAGTTTATTGCACGGTGATAGCAGATAAACGAAAGTTTTCCCTTCTCTTATTTCCAAATAAGGTAATATATTAATGAAAGAAATTTGTTCACACACAGAAAAAAAAATCATGTGTTTTTGTTAAAAGGTTAAAAAAAATTTGTTCCATTCTCTGTTCATAAACAGTCATGAACAAGGTGTGCGCACCTCTCACAAATAAAAAATAAAAATAAAACTTTGCCCTTACTCCCCACTGCTGCTGCAAAAAAAAAAGAAGAAGAAAGTATAGAGACATAACTAGGAGACAATAATTTAAAAGGATTATTATTGTTTGAAAATGGAATGGTTGTGTATACGCCAAACCAATATAGTGCCGACCCGATTGAACTGGCGGCAAAACTTAGGAGACTAATATACCACAAGGAAGGCAGTGTATTATATAGTTTTGAAAATAGAGATATCGTGGACCAGATGTCAGCTGTAAATATAGTCCTTTGGAAAATGAAATGAGCAGAGTGAGCGAGTGAGACAGAGTAAGAGAGGTCCACTCATATCCCAAGCTGCAGACCCTCCTTCTTACTTTTTACACCATCGAGCTTTCATAGAACGTTTGTCATGTCGCTAATGGACCAATCGACGGTTAAAATGTACTTTGTTTCGTGAAGCAGAAAAAGCTATAGTTATGTATCTTATTGCGCCAACCTTTCATTGCCTTTTTTTTACCCTTTTATATATTTATATATATAATATAGTGATTGACTTTTGTAATTTTCAGATTTCAAAAACAAAAAGCAACACTATTACTATTTATGTCTTTATTATTACTATTTTATTGAGTAAGAAATCTTTATTATTTATTATATTTTAAAGAGAACTGATTGTCGTTTAATATAACAAAAATAAACGCTCAATTTGCTCAATTTCAAACTTCATAATCTTCTAAATGAAAGGATAGATCTATACCACTTTCGGTGCTGATGTACATATTAAAAACGTTGGTGTCGGCATCGTTTTTGGTTATTATCTCCTAAGCACACCTGCCTGCCTCAGACTCCAGAGGCTGTTCCAGAGTTATGACCTCCTCAATTCCTCCTCTTGTCAAAGTCCTCACAGGTCGCACTGAATTCTATAAAGTTAAATTCATAATCAACTATATTTAGTCAAAATAAATAAACGGTGGTGTGAAATATACAATAAAAATGCCTCTGCCTAATTTTAATTCTCCTATAATCCGACGTTTTATCCAAATTTCAAATTTTCACAAGAAATTCGTTGTTTGTTTTTTTTTTCATTTTACAGAATATTAGACATTTACAATCATTTAAAATAGCATCTGGATTTTATCCATCGTAGCATGCACATTTATACTATGTTTCTATTACACTCACACTCAACCAATTGTGGGTGCAACCAAGTGTGAGTGTAACAGAAACGTTAACTTGAACTGAACTCTCTACACTAACTTGATGAATTTGCCCTGACAATTAATGAAAATACGGAACCGGTCAAGAAAACTACAAATATGCATACTACGACGGATAAAATACCAGATTTTATCCAGCATTGCAGACCCATCCACATATTCAATTTAAAATTGCATTTTAAAATATAAGTTTTGTTATAACAGAATGTATGATTGGAAATTTTCGCTTTTGAATAAGCTGTTCAAGTAAATACTGTTTTAAAGATATCCATGAACATCGGAATCAGAAGGAAATAAAAAATGTTTTGCCGATAAAAAGTAAATTTCTGGAAGTCCGATGAATCTCGTTACGTAATATGAGAAATAATTTATTTAACAGAGAAACGTAACGATGGTTACAATTAAAATATCAATGAATATTCGTAACTTAAAATTAAAAATAAATTCAACACAAGTTAATCTAAATTTATAGTATATAACCCACAAGAAAGAAAGCTTTCCACCCTAACTCTACAATACTCGTACCATCTGTAGATCATGTTCGTTACCTGAGACATTTCTTGGCAAACTCTAAACCGCCATACTATAGTCAAACGAACCTTTTTTGACCAACGTTTCCGACTTTTTGAAAATGCTCCAAACTGACGCTACAAAATAAAAAACGACTTTATATCATACAGCTCGCACCATTTTAGAATTACAGACTTAAACTTAATGAAATTGCAAAAAGAAACGATGTCAACAGACTCCAAACTCTTCAATCCAAGATCCTCGACCTCGTATCGTCATCGATGCTCTTTTTTACGTCTCGAACAAAAAAATCCTAACTGACCTCAAAATGCATTCATAAAGCCTTAGCCAGGTATCTCAAATTCCATAGTAATCTCTCCCTACATCCTAATCCTCTTGTTTATTTCTTCGAATTTACTTCCAGGTAATCCTGAAGCGTCGTCGGCCGCGCAACCTCCTGGGCATTTTCAGGGATTATAGATGGAATATCTATCATTCACACCTCTCCCGCTTTATTTTTATGCATATGCATCACTTTTACTTGTTAAATGCAAAGTATGTAGTTGTAAAATTCTATATAAAAAAATAAATAAAAAAAGTATTATTAGAGAGCGGCAAATGGTACATCCAGGTGAGAAACAAACAAGGTGATGAAAGCGTGGTTTCGTTCCGGCCAGCTGGATCTCTTTCCATTTGAAAAGGCGCGGCAAAGACCCGCGTGAGCGCCAAAGAAGGGGAGAGAGAAAGAGAATGCGCACGCGAGCCCAGAGCTAAGATATAAAGTAAGCCATGGCTCCTTTAAAAAAAATAAATAAAGAGTATATATAAATATATATATATATATATATGTGTGTGTGTCTGTGTGTTTTAACAAAATGAAGACATTGATAGTAGAGGTTGTCTTTTTTTTTCTTCTTTTTTCCTTCAAGCACGAATGCTCTTGAGAGAGTTGATTAAAAACACTAGTACCCAATTAGAAACAATATCGTCAACCAAATATATATATACACAAACCGCGAGCGGTAAGTTTTTATCCTTATATAGAAAAAGAGCTAAAGAATCGTGATCAGTGTTCCCCTTTAACAGGATAATCTCCAGTTTAGTGATGGTGGCACACAAGGCGCAATATTTACCAATGTGTTAAAAATTGTTTAATAACACTTAGAAATATGCTAATATTCTATTAATTTACAACATATATCTTAACACCATAGTTGGAAAAGATCTAAAATAATCCTGCGCAGAAAAATTCTTTCATTAACAGGTTGGTTTGTTACGTCATTTGTACAGCGATATATCTCCATTCTTTTGTATTTGTATGTGATGGTTTTCCTTCTCCCACAAGGGTGACTTCAGATAATATGAAATAGACTCATTAGTTAACTTATTAAATCATTAAATTACCACTTGTTAAATGTTAGATGTGCGAAATGAGGACATAAAGCCAAGTCTAATGCGACCTGAAATATGGTGCTCCCAACAGTAGCAGAATGAGTTTGATGAAGTGGTGTAAATGATGATGGAATTGGGTCACATGAACTGATTACTTGCCCTTAAACACAGTTAATATTTTAGCGATTTATTTGAGCGGAAAAAAGATTTTATATAGGATATTATGGCCGAGCGAAGAGTAAATGAAGATTGTTGGCAGCGTTGAAGTTGCAAGTCTCTTGAAGAGTGATGTATTAGAACTCTTGCTTGTTCTACAGTGGTGAGCTAGTAGTGTGGCTAGGAAGATGAACCTTTCAAAGTTGACGTTGATTAGGCACTGATGTTTACTCTTTCAACTTTATCTGCTGGCAGGCTTGTACTCAGAGTTGATTTGTTGACTAATTACACTATTCAAAACAAAGTTAGTGACTGACTCGTATGCTCCTCAGATGGTTGGGTTTATTCAATTTCTTTTACCACTTAATGACGAGTTCTACGTGACTGTCGAAGTTTTACTCATTCGCCAATACAATGTTGTGGGCGTGGCAAGGGTGAAACGCATAGCTGACGTGCGCGTGGTGGCTCTGTAGTGATGCCTGATGCAGTTGCTAATGGAGCTATTGACCCCTCAGCTTTGTGTGTACGCGAATTATCTGGCGATTGGTTTTATTACAATAGAATATAGTCTGTAAATATAATCTTCTGTATAATAGTGTGTGATTATTGGCCAGCTATTATTAGCAGCTCAGATTTGGCAGTTTGTAGCCCATTCGTCCATTTCGTTCAGATGGCCATGTTGAGACAACCGTACCGGTGGAGTGACAGGTGTCGGCAACTTGAAGTTGCCCATGCTGTTTTGATGGATTTTCCTCAATCAGAAGTATTTATTCCGTTACAAGACTTCAAAACATGTATTAGGTGAAAACTCGATTTGGAAAATTGAACACCTTTCACAATACTTAGTCATTCCACCAGCAGTTAGAGAAAAGTAAAAATTAATTCTTAAACTCATTTCAACGTACAAGTTAATAATTTTTTTTTATATGTTTTAAATTAACCATTACATTAATAAAGAGTGCGCAGAAGATTGCTAATAAAAATAAAACATCGGCGCATGTCCGTTTAAGTGAATCTTCTACATGGATATAAAATTAATAGTTATTACAAGTAATGAGAAACATTTATATGTATTTAGCTTATATGTATGTAACATTTCTTACATATATAGTGGGAGTGAAGGAAAAAAACGTTCTAAAAGACATAACATGTATCAGATAATTTGATCAAATAAAATGTGCAAAAAAAAATAATCAGATGGTAATGAAAGACGTCGAGAGAGTGGGGTGGCAGGCGTACGTCTTAACTGATGGCAATGCGGGGATTTATTACATCTGTAATAGAGTTATGTATGCGAAATCATTTAACCATGTAGTTAAATTATAGTATTACAGCTAATAATATTACTTGGTCTAAGTTATTATCAAAAAGGCTGCGAAGCATTTAATGTTGCAGTATTGTAACAAAATGTTGCATTAAAAGAAAAGGAAACAAAAACTATTACCGCGTGATTATCAACTATGAAAATGATAGTTATCACTTCATCAACAAGATTTTCTTTATTGCCTAGATAAAACAGTCGATTGGATTAAAAACTCTTTAAAAGATACATAGTTGAAGAGTGGCTATTAACTAAGCTGACTTAAGGTCTTCAACTGGTCTAGCTCTGGCTATATTGCGTGTTATCATGTTTTGTGCAGTGCATTTTTTAAGCCACAGGAATGTGTAAAGTCAGCAAGAGGTTGAGACCGTTGACCATTGAACTCGGCTCTTAAACATGTTGAAATTTATGAGGAACAATGTATTAAAAAGGAAACCCTCTTCTTAATAAATCATGAGTTGATCCTATGGATGCCGAGTAAACTGTAGAATGCAGTGATTAGAAAAAACCTCTTATAAGTAACGCTCACATGCCTTTCTTTAGCAGCAATTATTTCAATTATTCAAAGACGAATTTTCTTTAAAATTGAAATTTTTTACATAATTAAATTTTTAGGATATTTGTGTTACCTGAAATTAACTACATTATAAAATCATCAACCAATCAGCGCTTTTATCAGTCACTACAGAACTAAAAGTCAATTTTAGGGACAATCGCTAACGTCATAGATCTGCTAAAATGTTTGAAATGAAAATGATAGACTTATATGCGTGTTTGTACATTAACATCGGTGAGCCGTTTTCGAGAAAATCGCTTATAAATTGAAAAAAGAAATCTATAAATTAAAGGCTCAATTCCGGTTGCGATTTTGTCAGAAACTGGATTTTGTATAAAAGGGGCCGATTCTCACTCAAGAATGATTGTGTCTCCGTCAACGATCAACATACTCCATTCTCACACCGCCTCTCTGCCAATCAGTCTGACACATTCTTCTCATGCTACCATATTCTCACTTAAAAATATTACAGTGTTTATTATTCGCACATAATGCAAACGTGTTTAGTAATCAGAGAGATTTTCCGTGGTAGCCTGCTTCAATTTGTGGTCATCGACCGGTTTCGGGCGTTCGCCCATGTTCAGGATGCGTTTTTCAGACAGTGTGACAACACAGACTTGCACAGAGCAAAGTTAGTTTACATACTCTTGTTGACAACGTCTGTAACCACTGCAAGGACTTTACTAAGTGTGTAAACTAACTTTGTACAACGTCAAGAGGAGTGTGTAAACTAACTTTCCTCTGTGCAAGTCTGTGTTGTCACACTGTCTGAAAAA
>JAAEAF010008381.1:0-50867 GCA_011037195.1 Triatoma infestans
ACACAAAATCTTGACTCAATAGTTCTATTAGCACCGCATCAAGGCACTACAATTGAGCCTTCAAGCGCAGCTCAACTACCTATTACACCTTCTGCCCACTACAATATATTGGCCAATAAGCTTCAAATTCGACAACCAATCTCCCACCTAGAATGGGAACTGAATATAGCCGACCCTTTTGTCTTGAAACTGGATTGCTCCTGCCGGCTCAATTGTGTGCTAGTGGGGTTGGAGCGGCCAATCCGGCTTTCTAGACGCCTTCGGGGAAGGGTATTCTTTTTTTTTGTGAGCTCTGAATGATGGGCGAACGCCCGAAACCGGTCGATGACCACAAAATGAAGCAAGGTATCACGGAAAATGTCTCTGATCCCACCTAGAAGCTGTCACATAGAAACTGAATATAGCCAACCCTCATGTCTTGAAACTGGATTGCCCCTGCCGGCTCAATGGTGTGGAGGTGGGATTGGAGCGGCCAATCCAGCTCTCTAGACCCCTTCGGGAAACAGTATTCTATTTTTCTGAGCTCTGAATGATGGGCGATCGCCTGAAACCGGTCGATGACCACAAAATGAAGCAGGCTATCACGGAAAATGTCTCTGATCCCACCTAGAAGTTGTCACATAGAAAGTGAATATAGCCGACCCTCTTGTCTTGAAACTGGATTGCCCCTGCCGGCTCAATTGTGTGCTAGTGGGGTTGGAGCGGCCAATCCGGCTCTCTAGACGCCTTCGGGGAATGGTATTCTTTTTTTGTGAGCTCTGAATGATGGGCGAACGCCCGAAACCGGTCGATGACCACAAAATGAAGCAGGCTATCACGGAAAAAGTCTCTGATCTCACCTAGAAGCTGTCACATAGAAACTGAATATAGCCGACACTCATGTCTTGAAACTGGATTGCCCCTGCCGTCTCAGTGGTGTGGCGGTGGGTTTGGAGCGGCCAATCCGGCTCTCTAGACGCGTTCGGGGAACGGTATTTTTTTTTTTGTGAGCTCTGAATAAAAGGATTGTAAGCTGTATTGGAGGTCTTTTCCTTTTTCTACCCTGCCAAATTTTCTCGGAACTTGCAATGTTTATACAACGTTTTCGCGCCCTTGCTATACATTTTTCCATCCCATTAAAGATGATGGGGAGATTATACAAAATGAAAATTTTCAATCTGCACCACCTGCAACTTGCAACGTACGCTAGATAAAAAAAAATAATCTAAATGATACCCTATATCATTTTTGCAAGGATTTCAAATATGTGATCAATAATTATTCTATTTTTTAAGCTGAAGAAACTATTTTAAAGTTTTCGTAACCAATTTTCTTATTTCAAATTGGGCCACATATTTTACTATGAATTCTTAAAGTAGAATTTTGTGTTTTTTTTTTTTTTGTTTTCATGAAAAATGGTTATTAAATGAGTAAAATCCGTTGAATATTTGCTGAATTATTCAATTTTGTGAATGTAGAGAAATTCTCTATATTTTGATTGTGTTTGTGTTTACATCAAATAGGCAAAAATATATTCATATTAGTTGTTTAAAAATGGACGCCATGATTAAATAAGCCTATAAGGATAAACCAAGAGGGGAAGGTTAATAAGAAAATATTGTAATTAATTGAAATTGCTAAGTACGTAGCCTTAGGAGATCCAGGGCCACAGTGAGTTACTTGCTTTTTTTCCCCCAAAATTAGAGTAAGCCACCAAACAGATTACTTCACTTATTGAGATAAAGCGTATAGATTAAAATATATATATATATAAATAGGAAAAGTTATCTGGTAGTGTGGGTGAAGAAATAAGTCTGACTAAAGATTAGTGTGAGGGGAAAGGGTTTCTAGAATTTCTTACACCATACTTTTGTAACATTACTTATGTATGGGATTTGAAGACTTACACTTCATATAGAATCAGAATCTGAAGCGAACACTTTGGACCAAAGAAGTTAAATAAATGAATTGCAAATATAAATAGTTATTTCCGCTAAATAGGTATTTATTAACCTTAAACCTTTGGTAGAACAAACTATGAAGTATCTATAAAACCAAAGTATCTGAACATTATTAAGAACAAGACATCCAGATTTGTCTCTCATGGGTGAAGCGCCACGCAGAAATAGATGGAGACGTTAATGCGGATCGATTAGCTAGAGAGCTTCTAAGAATGAGAATATTATAGTAAAATATCGTAATTCATTCGACAATGATGGCAAGATTCCCCAGACTGGATCAGTGGCGAAAAATGTTTTTGCCAAATATTAGAAGTAGGCTAATAAAATCAATTTAACATGTTAATGGTTTTTAGTAAACCACCTCGGAGGCATTAGGATATTTATATGTCTTGTACCTAAGATCATGATGTTCTTATAGTAGTCATTAGGTATAACCATTTTTCGGTTATTTAGAAAATGTTGAATTTTATATCTTTAGTTAGTTGGGTCTTAAACTTTTCAGCCAATTATTTAATCAATTAATAAAGAAAAGAAGAAATAAGTGATGAATAAATGAAAACTACTTACAGATAAACAGGCAATATCAACGAAAATAGAAAATAAACATGCAAAATAAAGTATATATTATATGTTTTCAAATTAAAAGAAATAATAAATAAGGTATACCTTACCTTAAATACTTGCAGAAAGAAATATATATATATATATATAGATTGCTATAGGAGGTTATTGCACTGCAACCTAAAAGATCTACTGTGCCTCCGGAGCCTTCTCAGTACACTGCCGGCCTCCAAGCAGTGTTCTCTAGCTACACACAACACTGCCCATCACCGGACAGTGAGTTGTAGAGGCCCTTAAGAATAGAAAATCTCAGGGCAGCATGCTGAATTCGAACCCGGGACCTCCGCGTTGCTAGTTCCGCGCGCTACCATTGAGCTTAATCCCTTCCTTCTCCCTTGGATCACCCCAATTAACTAGGGGCGAAGATCCTAGTGTTTGTCCTTGTCTGTAAAGAGTAAAGTGTATGTAGTTTAAGTGTATTTGTACTGTTCTGACGAAGTGCATGGAGTACTGAGCTGTGGTAACCCGTAGGATCGCTACTCTCAAGTAACTGCATGCAACAGATACCCCTTGCGGGCATATATATATGGATACTGTATACATAATATACAAGAAAATATTTAAACATATAAAAATTATTGAAAGGTATTGAAAAATATAGAAAAAAGGCCTTGTACTTAGAAAAACGCTTAAGAAAAGCGGTTAAGATAACTTAGCCGGCAAAACTTTCACAGAGCTCATTAGATAGTCATTTTTCGTGCGTTCAATGCACTCGTACCTCTCGTACACGTACTCTCATTTGGAGTGGGGAGAAGATAAGTCTACCTCTCGAATTTGCCCCACTTATCAATTTTAGGGCAATCTAGAGCATCATAACTTCGTTGGTCTGTTTTATTATAAATTTTACTCCTCATTAATTATAGATCATGCTCGATCTGGCCTCTCCACCATTAGAGATGCATACACATGCTTTTTCCTGCCAATTGTACCTTACGACCAAAGAAATACATCTCTAATGGTGGGAGGCCAGTTCGAGCAAGATCTGTAATTGATGGAGGAGTAAAATTTATAATAAAATAGTACTTTTCTTCTTATTCAATCAAAAAAACCGTTATAATATCATTTTGAAATTTCTTATAAGAATCGCTCACAGAAAAATACCGTTCAAGGAAATTTTTCTTACAAAAAAAATAGGAGGAATCTATTTCTTAAATAAAAACCACACCTCCCCATTTGAAAAAATGAAGTTGGTGCCTGTGTCTCACTTCTGGAAGCACCAAAACAAATTTGCAAATTAAATTTGGATTTCTAACAAAAAAAACTACGGGGACACGTATTTTTTTTTAGTTTTTTTTTCTAGCTATCTTAATTTCCGAGAAACAGTCGTTATCCATATACCTTGGGACACCCTGTATATATATATTTTGGTATTTTTTTTAGTTCATCATCCATTTCTTAAAGAGATTTTGAAAATTCCCGCCGTTTTACATGGAAGAGTTTAATCAGAAAGAGCGCCGCCAGGAGAGCCACATTAGCCAAAATTGTTGAACGCACAGTGGGTGATCTCAATACCACAGTGAACGTATTAGTTTCAAACAAACTTTAAAATAGATTTTGTCAGGACACGGCCATATTAGATCATATTTAAAGAGGTTCCATTTACAATATCATACGGATAATGTCCTTGTGTTAATGAGACCAAAACAAACTATCGATCATCTGTTGTTATCCAATACCTTCAAAATAGAATCGCAAAGAGTGCCTTTATAATAAGGAAAACAGCCACTAACTGTTGGATTCTGGCCACTTGCATACCAATACCTTATTCCATTACTTCACTATACTTTAATTTATATGAAGAATATTACAAAATTATTGGAAGAATTGATCCAAACAATACTGTGTACCGAATATAAGCTAGGTTGTCACTAATATTCTTTAATTATTCACTTTTTCTTATCCAATATTGATTATTGTGTGTATAGTTTTTATATTACTTGTTGTTTTAAATTCAATTGAACAAAAGAGGCTGTCCAAGATGAGTCATTACAGATAATACATAACAAAGCCCCACATTCCAGCAGTAAAACGGATTTTACAGCACTGGGCACTAGAAGCACTGGAATAAGCTGTCGGTTACTTCAATAAAAGGACGTCATATTTGTGAATATATATTTAAAAATTAGACGACACAGTATACAAAGAATTACGAACAAATTAACACAAGTACTTAATGGGCATGGTGCCACTAAAAAGAGTATCTATACAGATTCAAACTGACGGACAAATACAACATGCAAATATGATAATCATAAAACTTACGATCATTTAATTTTTGACTGTAAATTATTTGACAAACATAGATTAAAATTAATTAAACACATATTGATTTCAGATGGACTTTGGCCCCCTACTAAAAGGGATCTTTTTTCGATATATTTTCTTCAATTCCGCTCATTTGCTGAGGCCATCGATTTTACAGACTTATAATTAGGACATTTCTTCACTTCTCTTTGGTTTATATTTTCATATTATTATTTTCCTTTTCTTTCTTCTTTTTATATTATACCATGAACCCCAATACTATTCAAATTTATATGTTAAACTTAATATATATATAATCTTCTATTATATGTAATATCTCCCGTGGAGGGTGATTATATGTAATATTCAATTGAATTAGTTTATTTAAATCGTGGAGCAATCGTGGAGTATTGATACCATGGAGCAAGTGGAAAATAAATTCTCTTTCAATAGGGATCAATGTTGATGGAACAAAAAAAATCTGGTGTGAAACACTCACACAACTTTCTCTTACTCTAGTTTTCAAAATTATAATTGACAAATTTTATAGTTTGTGTATCAAATTTGATGAAATTCGTTGGAGTTCGTCGAAAACTGGAAAAAAAAGTTCAGTAAAAACGCACTACCGGTTTACTTTTTTTTTTTTGAAACTCAGAATTTTGGCCATCTATTTATTTTGATTGGATGGTAGTGTAGTGGAATCGTTTATTGGATGATCTGATCCCACCGTGATACTACAAGATGTAGTGGAATCGTTTAATGTGATTCCTGAGGTATGTAGTAGATGTCTTGAAGAGGGCGGAAGTTAGTTTAGATATTTTTGGAAGTTAGTGCACGGATTTTATAAAAATAGACTGTATTTGTACAATAATTTAAACGTAAAAAATGGTAACTATTAACAAGAAATACTTAGAAATAAATAGGAGATAAATAACTAATAAATTAGAATGATTAAGATAAATGAACTAAGATGCACAACTAAAGGTAATAAGTATAAAATAAAAACTGTATAGGGACGCGTAAACTGCTGCTCGTATATGAAGACGTATTGAAGTATAATCGTATAATCATCCCATCCCCTCTTCCAATCGGGCGAAGTTTATATATTAGTGTTGGCCACACTCACACCAAGACATCTGTCCTAGTGTGCGACCTTGTGCGACCTTAGTTTGGTGACCACCGATTTAGGTCAGTGGCCAGCCTTAGCGGTGCTTGCTTTGATGACAGCAGCTGGCTACCGATTTAGGTCAGTGGCCAGCCTTAGCGGTGCTTGCTTTGATGTAGGGGTATTTACCCTTGGTTTGTTTGTTTGCCCGCGGCCTTGTCTTGAAGTCAGGCAGCTGGCTAGGCCACTAGTTGTAAATTATTCTTTCTTTGTTGTTATTGTGAAGGTTTGACATTGCTATGACTTTGCCATGTCATTACAGTAGAATAGAAAAATCGACTATGATAGCACTTTAGAAGAAAACCTAACCCCACCCCTCTCCCAAAAGTGCCCTTAAATGAATTTTCCAGAGAAATGTTTTAAATAAAAGTTGTAGATCATTGTATGTGTAGTTGATATACCAAATTTGAAGAAAATCGTCGGAGCCATTTTTGAGAAAATTGCGAGAAAGTAAAAAAAAATACCAAAAGACTGAAAAATACATTTTAGTAAAAACGCACTTCCGGTCATCCGCATTTTTTCAAACTCGGAATTTCAACAAAATATTAAATTCTAATTAATATTATTAAGATGATAGAATTGTATAGTAAAGTGAAATAGCACTTTAGAGGACAACCAAACACCCCCCCTTCCCTAAAAGTGCCCGTAAATGCATTTTCCCGGAGATATGTTTCAAATAAAAATTGTAGATCATTGTAGGTGTAGTTGATATACTAAGTTTAAAGAAAATCGTTGAAGCCATTTTCCAGAAAATAGCAAAAAAGTGAAAAAACCACCATTCAGAAAAGTGGTACTTCCGGTCGAGGAATTTTGACCGCTGACCTACTGTCGGATCCCATGCTAATACCCAAACGGAATATCAAGTTTGAACTTTCTGGGATTTTTCATTTTTGAGCTATGCTACTCACATACATACATACATACATACACACACAGACCATTTGCTAAAAACCACTTTTTCGGACTCAGGAGACCTCAAAACGGATATTTCCGGTGAAAACTCGATATTGAAAATTTGGCACTGTAGGGGTAGTGAACCTCCACCACTCATCCACACTAGCGAGTGAACCCCCCCCCGCATCATAGAGAAGAGCCCCTCTCGAAGAGTAGGAGAGAGGAAGAGGCCCACTTGATATATAATACAATACAGAGTCAAAAAAAGATATTCTGTTCACAGTCTTACACTTGAATTGTACACATCGTTTAGCCACGTCAGTCAGTCTGTTCTGTTCTTGTAATGTTAAGTATACAGTCCTTGGCAGTCAGTCATATACATATATATCTATTATAGATATCTTATACCGATATTAAGGTGTTATTTATCTATCAACATCCACAACCAACATCTCCTCCTACAACCATTACATTGGTGGCAGCGGTGGGATACCAAGTAATGGTTGTAGAGGGAGAGTTTGGTTGTGGATGTTGATAGATAAATAACACCTTAATATCGGTACAAGATATCTATAATTGATATATATGTATATGACTGACTGCCAAGGTCTGTATACTTAACACTACAAGAACAGAACAGACTGACTGACGTGGCTAAACGATGTGTACAATTCAAGTGTGAGACTGTGAACAGCATATCCCTTTTGACTCTGTCTCTCGTATATATATCCAACTGGCCTCTCCTCTCCTCTCTCTCGAGAGGGGCTCTTTCTCTCTGATGCGTGGTGGGGGTTCACTCGCTAGTGTGGATGAGTGGTGGAGGTTCACTACCCCTACAGCACGATTACAATACTTCCTCTTAAGCTAGGAGTAAGAGAAAGTAAAAATATATAGAAGGCTGTGGCTTGCAGATGGCGGTTTTATTGTTGGGGGGGGGGCGTGTGGTAAACACGCCAGGTTCCCGACGCTGTTTAGTTCTGTCTGGCTTCGCTATTAAGGTTCACTACTTACTGTATGTAGCACCCCACTTTTTCTTACGATGCAAAATCGTCTCTCTCCTCATTCAGGGAATCAAATCTTGAATTCTCGTACAAAAGGTAAAGTGTTCTTTCTAATCACTAGACCAAAGCGAGTGAGCACACAAAACATAAAGGTAAGGGAATTATACTTGAATGTGACTTTTATGGGAGTGTCCTACCGGCATACACTTTAGCAAAGCTTCTAAAAGCCTAAATGCCCCCCCCCCCCAAATTGTTTCTATTAAAAGTAATAATATTTATACCTGTGCAGTTAGCATTCCAAATTTAAAGCAAATCGTTTGAAAAAATTTGAGTAAATTCGTTGAATCGTATTTTGTAATATCGCACTTGTGGTTAGCCGATTTTCTTAAAATTTGGATTTCTAACAATGCTTTCGGAATTTTTTTTCTCTTTGTAGCTCACTATCTGGTGGTGAGAGAATATTATCCGGAGGCACTGAGAAGATCCGGAGCGCCAAAAAAAAAAAAAAAAAATCTGATGTGAAACACTCACACGACTTTGGTTTTAATTTGTTCCCCGGATATTCAACATACATCAGTCGCCAGCACGACTCAGAATGCCACTAAATAGCCGAAGATATAGGCGCTGAGTTCACGTTAATACGTTTGATTTTAATTAGACTTTCAATGGTATCATTGTTTAGTATAGTTTCAATTTTTTTTTTTGTTTTTTCTATAGATCAATTACGTCTATTAGATTTTTTTTAACAAAGACAAAATACCAAACCATTTTCTTAAACTTTAAATAAATTAGTTTGAAGTTTTGTTCAAAAGAATTAATAGGAGAAGTCGAATTAAAGCTTTCACAATATAGGTATTTCAATTAAACTTGATAAACTATTTGACGTTGTAACAACTCAATAAAAACCTTTTATTTTTTTAACAGCGTATTTATTTCCTTAAAAGTTTTATAACATATTATTAAAATACTTTCTTTTTTTTTTATTGCTTGCTTGTTTCATTGGATGCTTATAACAGTAAAGATCAAATTGCTTACAAATAATAGAAACGAATCTATATTTTATATATTATTTCTCTACATCCTTCCATACGTACAATTCATTTACGCCCTTCAATTCATTTCAACAAAACTAAATTAACAAAATATTTGTTATAATCTTTAGAATTTATAGATTTTACTTTCATTCAATTTGATTGCCATCGTCTAACAGTAACCGTTATGCTTTCCTCGAAAATATCACTGTACAGTGTATGATGTTATAGCTACTACGATTTTAGATTTAAAATACTCACTGCATAGATATAAACCTATCACATCTATTTGAAATATTTTTCCAAAAAAAAAACATTTGATTTTTTGATAGTGTTTACAGAATTTGTGGCGTTTAATTTCCAATATATGCTGTTGGCGTGCTCTTCACTTCCTTACCTACTTGGGTTTAGTACGTTGATACTTATCCACTACCGCCTCTATGTTTATGTTAAGACAATTATTGAGGAAAAATTGAAGTTTAAAGAAAATTTGTCATTTTATATATAATTGTATTGGGGCGGGTGTTAGTGTAGTGGTTATGAGCATGGACTAGTAAGTGGAAGGACCCCAGTTCAATTCCCGCGTATAACTGCTAAATTTTATATTGGTATGAAAAATGTTAACAGTAAAGTTGATGCTTCCGCCCCCGTCCACGACACCCAATTTGTTAGTTGGACGTTAAGCCCGCCTGAAAAAATTCGCATTACTATATATAATTGTATCAACAAGAATAAGAGAATGTTGTGTGAGTGTTTCACAGCTGAATTTTTTTCATGATCTATTATCCAAAAATATTATTGATAAGGTAATGAATTCAAAATTCAATTATCACTATAGATTAATCAACAAATCCAGTCTATTGTTTTGATTGTACGTCTTTTGTGTCCCTTACTGGTACCAAGATGAGTCCTTTCAACCTATAGCACCACTTTAAAGTTAATTTATTCGTGTAATCCCAGAATGTGGGAACATTCTTTGTTGGATATATCCTTCTCCAACACCTGGTAGGTACTCAGGGCTTCTAAACCTTTTCTGGATGATAGCGTCGCAGTTCGTTAGGAGATATATTGGATTTTCCTTCATTTCTTCATTGAATTTTGCAGGTGCTTTCAAGGCCCAAGTTTCTTCAGGTAACGCTTCAGCATTAGAAGCCAATTTTTACAAGTTTCAGGTAGAGTTCTCCAGTATCGTGCTCTCATGACTTCTTCCTCATTTCTGAGCTCTTCCCGGACAGACTGATCTTCGCTTATACTAACAAGAGTTCTGGCTACATGAAGTGGGAATGCAGCGCCTTTCTTTGCCAGGATGTTGGTCATCTCATTACCTTCTACGTCAACATGTCTTGGCGCCCAAAATAGTTAACATAATTGTTCCTGTCCAGGTCGTCGAGTTACCAAGAATTCCCATCTAATTTTGAAGTACATTTCTTGCGACCTGGCTATTGGATGAGGTAACAATGTTCTGGTTCTGATATTGCACTGGACACATCATAATTGCAAGAATTTCCGCAAGAAAAATGCTAGGAAATTTGTCCATAAATTCCAAGGAGTGTTTTGCTTGATCCACTCCAGCCCCAGTCCCCTTAGTTGTCATCGACGCATCCGAATACCAGACTATTGGCATGTTCTTCGATTCCTGACAGAGCGGATTCATTTTTTTCACTCTTTTCTAATATTTAGCTACTATAATGGATGTCTTAGGTGGAGAGAATTTGTCTGGTTCATGAAATGAGATTGACTTGGTTACCATTGGTTAGCTAATATATTAATAAAGAGACACAGGCTGCCTGGACTTTACAATAGAGAATGGTTAAGGTAGAGTGGTAAATGGGTAATGACACGTAGTGATTAGCTGTATTGAACTGTATCGAACTGTCCTGAACTGTATTCCCATGGACTGTCCGTCGCTATATTTATACAGTTTCTCCCACTCCAGTCCGAGAGAGTGATTTGGGTTTGCTTCTCTTGTCTTTACTCTCTTTCGTTGCTGTGTTAAGTGGAGAGTATTTGTCTGGTTGATGAAATGAGATTCATTTTGTTAACACTGGTTAACTAATATATTAATAAAGAGACACAGACTGCCTGGACTTTACAATAGAGAATGGTTAAGGTAGAGTGGTGAATGAATAATGACACGTAGTGATTGGCTGTATTGAACTGTATCAAACTGTCCTGAACTGTATTCCCATGGACTGTCCGTCGCTATATTTATACAGTTTCTCCCACTCCAGACCGAGAGAGTGGTTTGTTTGCTTCTCTTGTCTTTACTCTCTTTCGTTGCTGATCTCTCTTTGGTTGCTGTTACGTTACGTTGAGAATTTTTTACCGAACCTCTATTTCTTAATCATCCTAATCCTATGTGATTCCAATGGAAGAGCGGTCAGACAGCATTACAAATGTTCCTATATAAGTTCCATAGAGTTTACATGACTTCATTACGGCCAGTACATTACACGACTTATCACGGTTAGTATAACACACGATAATTCATCAAGTTCAATATATCAATCGACATTTTATTATGTAGTGTATAATAACCCTCCTACTACCAAGCGGGTTATCCTCGATGCTCTACGCCTTTTCTTTTACTTGGGTGTGCCAGCATTTATATGGTAGACGCGTTTTCAACCCTGCCTTATCGATGGGAAAGTGAGCTGTTTAGAAAATCTAAGGACTGCACTATCTGGACTTGAAACCGTTGCCTCCACTTTCATCCAGTGCCCTATCATTCTCCCATTTTTTTGTAATATTTTTATTCCAGTACATTTTCTTTGAACTCATAAATCCTTCACTTTTGCTGAAAATACACTTCATTACACTTTTATATTAAAATAAAAATAAAAAAAGTAGTTGGAGTATGCGCAATAGCGCTGCTTCGTAGAATGTGAAGAGACTAGATTACTTCCGACAGAGGATTTTAAATGAATAAAACTCATTTCAATGGGTTAGATTCTAACCTGTCTATGTAGACGAAATTCTGTTTCCACAAAAGGAGATCTTTACTTCGTTACATTCCTCCGCCCCCCGCCACCACGTCTTTTCAGTTCTCATGCAAAATTCTTTTTCTTTTCTATATGAGCATGGAAAAAGCGTACACTGTGGAATAGGATGGATGCCATTAAAGGATTTACGAATGCATAAATGTGGAGATTAAAACTTCTGGATAAAAGCAAGCTACTGTCATACACTTGTCAAAGCATGCATAGAAAAATTATTTACCACATGGATATGTGATGAAAACAAGCAGTTTGTTGCGAAATTTTCATTTTAAGGTGTTAATAAGGCTAGCCTTATTTTTATGAACTTTCAAAATAAAATAAAGTGCAGTGGTTGTCCATTGTTATCCCTGTGTGGCACCACCATCGCATTTGCCGTGAAGGTTTCCTTCGAAATGTTGTTGTTTTTGTTCAGTTCTTTTCGATTTTCTGGGAAAGGCTCCAACGTACACTGTCTGTCTACACATATCACTTCCTATCACTTTTATTTAAAATATTTTCCCGCTAAAAAGGGATTTTTTTGTAGGATTCTGTGGGGAACAGTAACGTTAAGATTACCTCTAAAGTGGCACTTCAGTATAAGCTATCAGTCTACCACCTGTATAATATTAAGAAACATTAGAAAAACAAGTTTTCAAATAGTAGCATTGAAACCTCCACAGATCTTGTTTAGAGGGGATGCAATGGCAGGCACTTGTCGAAGCAAGAGGACGCTATTCCCCTCGATTTACCGAGAAAAGTCCGAGTAGCTTGCTTCCGCATGCTAACTGGACACAACTAATTTACACGCCTATCTCCATCGAATTGGAGTGGTGACGGACCCATCCTGTGTCTTGTGCTGATGGGAAACGATGATTTCACAACACCTTGATGTATGTTCTCGCTTAGCGGACGTAAGGAATAATTTTATTAATATCTGATCAATGCAGAGATCGGTATTGTATTGAGTAATCCCAATGATGCCCAATGATGGCGTAGGAAAAAAAAAATTACAAACTTGAATTACAAAATTGCGTTAACCAACCAGTGTGACTTTAAAGGATATGTTTTGAGTTTTTTTTCTGGAATTTTCTCAAAAACAACTATAAAGATCTGTCAATTAAGTTCAAATTTAAACTGCCGCTATAAGCTTTACTGGTTGAGACAATGGGTGCTGTCTCAACAATGGGTGCTTGTCACACTCACGTACATTTGTGTATAATAAGCCCCTACCACAATTTCTTTATGAGATGTCCAACTAAACGCTTGTTAACCTTGCAAATTAAACAAACAAACAAAAAATCTGGTGTGAAACACTCACACAACTTTCTCTTACTCCAGTTCTCAAAATTTAATATTGACAAATTTTATATCAGAGACATTTTCCGTGGTAGCCTGCTTCACGGAAAGCCATCTATTTATTTCTAAATTAATTTTCTTTGGATGATAGAATTGTATAATCAACTATGATAGCATATTAGAGAAAAACATAACCCCACCCCCACCGCCACCCACCAAAAAAGCCCTTAAATGAATTTTCCCAGATAAATGTTTAAAATAAAAGTTGTAGATCTTTGTATGTTTAATTTATATATGAAGTTTCAAGAAAATCGTCGGAGCCATTTTTGAGAAAATCGTGAAATAGTGAAAAAAAAAAATCATTTGGTAAAGTGGTAAAGTAAACGCACTTCCGGTTATCCGATTTTTTTTTTTTTCAAACACGGAATTTCGACAACATATTCAATTCAAATTAACATTATTTAGATGACAGAAATTGTCTAATAAACTGAAATAGCACTTTAGATGAAAACTTAACCCCTCCCTTCCCCTAAAACTGCCCTTAAATGAATTTTTCCCAGAGAAATATTTCAAATAAAAGTTGTAGCTCTTTGTATGTGTAGTTGATATACCATGTTTAGAGAAAATCATGTTGGAGCCATTTTTGAGAAAAACGCAAAAAAGTAAAACATCCAACTAGTAAAGTGGTACTTCTGGTTGAGGAATTTTGACAGATAACGTATTGTCAGATCCCATTGTGATACCCAAACGGAATATCAAGTTTCAACTTTCTACGGTTTTTTCGTTTTTGAGCTATGCGTTCACATACATACACACACAGACCATTTGCTAAAAACCACTTTTATGGACTCAGGGGACCTCAAAACGGATATTTCCGGTGAAAACTCGATATCGAAAATTTGACACGATTACAATACTTCCTCTTACTAGGAATAAAAGAAAGTAAAAAAAATTGTTCATTAAATCATATTAATTTCAATAAGAGAATGTGTTGTGTGAAGTGTTTCACAATAGATTTTAACTACTTTCTCTTATTTTATATTTACAGGGACAAGAAATGCATCATAACGTTAGCGGTGGTGTTATACTGAGTGATCACTCGCTAGTTTTGCAGGGAGTTACAAGGAATACAGCAGGAGAGTTTACCTGTTTAGCCGCCAACACAGAAGGAAAAGGCACCAGTAATCCTGTAAATCTTAAAGTCATGTGTAAGTTATTATTCTTGTTTGATCGATACTTTGTTTTTTCAATGTTTTATTACTTTAAGTGAAGTTATGTAAAGTACAAGATTCGGAAGAAATAACCTTTTGAATTACGAATTAATGTTACATTTTTAAAAATATCTTTCACATATCTAGATTATAATGTAATTACTATCGTAGAGGCATAAGAAGCTCAATGGATGACCAATTAATCATAGTAAGGCGCAGTAAGGAAAAAAAAAAAAAAAATTAGGTGTGAATCACGCACACAACTTTCTCTCCCATTTACACAGATTTAAGTGACAGATTTTCTGCTAACTTATAAATTCATCAATAAGCAACCCCTTCTATACAGCAGAGCCACCTTCAAATATTTGCACAAGTTATTCCAACTCGCTAGCTTGCTCTACCATACAGCACAAAGCAGATTTCATCAGGTGACTGGGTTTCCCAGTGTCACTATTGGACAGATCCCCAATGATTTGAATTACATTTTACATTGTATTCTATATTGTGATTATTTATTTGATTTAAACTAATCATATACTTATTTTAACATCTGGAATAATTTTATTCTAAATAGTTCTATTGATTTACCGGTTAAATACAGAATTTTTGATTCTGCGCTGCGATCTATTGCTTGCTACGGAAGTCAGTTTATTGCATATAAGGAATTGGAGAAACTACAGAAGTACTTTATTAAGAAAATGTTCTGCCTCCCCATGAACACTCCTAATTACGCAATATATTTAGAAACGGGTAAAAGTAGTTTATTTACATTCACACTAAAATCCCATTTTTCTTATATTTTGCGGATTTTTAATGAACATTCTAGTGAGAGATTAACTTATATTGTGGCTAAAGAGGTGGTGCATAAGAAATGTTACTGGTTTCGCGAGTGGTTGCGATTGTCCGAGCTATACGGTGAAGAGTTGGATTGTACATTCAGTGATGGATGGAATCGGCAAATGGTCAATATTTTAAACAAGATAAAATCAACAGAGAGGTTAGAATTTGAGTTTCTTGCTAGGAGCGCTGACTATCACGAACTGTATAAAGATCTTAATTACGAGGTAAACTACATGGGATTGGACTTGGATAATTATGCTAAACGCATTATATTTAAGATGCGAACGGAAGGCTTAAACCTCAATTATAAACCCTGGGTCACAGGAATTAATTATTTGTGTTCTTTATGCAATCTTCAAGGTGTAGAAAGTACATTTCACTTTTTGGCTGTTTGCCCCATTTTGAAAATGTTTAGAGTGCGTCATTTTAATAAAGCCGTGCTAACCAGAGAAGAGGTGTTAGATTTATTAAATGGTCATGATTGGTGTGCTCTGGTAGATTATGTTAAAGACGCTATACAATATAGAACAGTTTTAGTTAGCGAATTTAATTATTAATTGTAGAGTTCAGATTTTTTTTATTTTTCTATTTGTCTATTTGTATTTAAATATAAGGACTGTTTAGTTTGTTATCTTCCACATTTTTTTATTATTGTTTTGTTTTCAAGTAAGTTTCTATTTTTAGTTTATATTCATTCATTATGATATGCATTTGTATAGTTTTATTTGATTAGCGCCAATGATTTATATTTCTTTTTTGTTCGCAGTATTTATTTTTAATTTTTAATTAATTTTTAATTTCTAATTCAAATGAGACTCTGACAGACGGTTGTAAACCATGTCATAGTTGTTTATTGTAAAGATTAATCTTGTTTCTCTTTTATTTCTGTATACTTTTTGTTAATAAAACAACATTATTATTATTACTTATTTTAAAAATTATATTTCAAATGTGTTAAAAAAAAAAAAAATACAACTGTATTTTCATGAAGCAGAAAAATGCGGTATACCTCACGACTCTACTTAAGGATTAACTTTATAATCCACAAATAACGCAAATCTAAACACAAAATTTATACCTCTTCAAGTGTAGACAGTGAACCTGATAATAGGAATATTTGAGATATTAGGAAGCTTGATAGACCTACAATTATTTCTCTGTGGTAGATATCACCGACTTGGAATTTCCAATTAATTGTCCCCTATATTGCAGAGAACAGCAAAATTCTACGTTGTCTAATCTTCCTACATATCTGTCTCCTTTAATGTCTTACATACAGAATTGTGACAGATAACGTTGTTATATTTGAATATTCAATAGTTATTAAACCTAACAATGCTAGAAAATCATTAAATAACTATAAATAGTATTTAAACAATGCTGATGATTGAATAATGAAGGAAATTACAAATATTTTTATTATTAATTGTTGAAATTATCTTGAACTAAATGTTTTAGGAACAACATTTAATAATTTATTCACTCAGAAACTTTCCGCGTTTGATTTAGTTAATCTATAAAACTTATTATTGAAATGGGTACCCAAGACCCGGGCCTAAGCCTTGGCCAGTAATATACCAGTTTGATTACAATATCTTAAGATATCTTTAATCTCCAACTCCCCCAAGAATTTCCTTGCGCCACAATATAAATATATCGCTCCTAAGAAGACTCCGCCAGCAATATACCGGTTTGCCTACAATATCTTAAGACTTCTTAAATCCACAACTCTCCTAAGAATTTCCTTGAGTGTGTTGCCCTCCTAATGGAAGTCTTCTCGTACATTCATCCACTAACTTAGAGCTCCGGCACGGCTTATTCAAAGCCTTTAGTGCAGCTTGACTATCAGAAAATATCCTCACCTTTGTAAGTTCTTCTTGCCACGTTTCCACCATACAAAAATTAATTCAAAAATTAGAGGACACTCTTAGCCACCGTACCTAGCGCATAGCGCCAAAACCGGTGCCCATGGTCACTTAGCCTTGCCTACATAGTAGACAAGTTTCCATCCCTATCCGTGGAGGCAGACCTCTGCATATCCGTCTAGTCCGGCACATTACCGCTACTTCTCGAGCTAACTCAACAAAGTCTTTAAAATTGCTAGCACTTCTCATTAACTCTTTACAATCTCCCGGCCAGTTCTCTTCCCTCCTTTTCAGCTTGAATTCCATGTGGATTCTTGCCTCGTCGAGGAGAGGACATCGGAAGAGAACGTGATGCACTGTATCCCGTTCACCGCATTCGCAATTCGGGGAATCTTTCAATTACAGCTCATGGAGCTTAGAATTGAACCCCCCATGGCACGTAAAATAGTGCGTTACGGTTTGGGATAGCTGCAGCCACCGAATCGTCAGTCTGTGATGCAGATTAGGGAAGAACTCGTATGCGATTCTCCCTATCTCTGCCTCATCCCAGCGTCCTTGCCACTTCCCAATCTCGTACTCTCGGATCTTTTTCTTTGCAAGAGCAGGAGGCGTCTGACTGGGCAGTTCCTCACCATTAAGGACAATCACCTTAATTTATCCTTACCCCTTTTTTATACTTATGGGTAAGTGCTCTCATCTCTACAAGGAGATCAAGCGGCAACACACCAGCGACCACTGGTAAGGAGGCCGTGGATGATGTCGCATAGGCCATTGTTACTGAGCACAAAATGGCTCTTTGCATTCGCAACAGAGTGCCGCTGTACGACTGCATGTCAAGCTTATCGGCCCAACAGGCCGCTGCGTACGCTGCAACATTCTCTATTACGCCCCTGTAAATGTTTAAGGCCACACCAGATCTTTCACCATACAGCAGCATTCTATGATACCAATAATCTCAACCTGGAAAACAGAACTAGATCCTCTCCCTCAATAGCGAGTTGTCTAGACCAGCTCCGCCGTCAGCTAGGATCATGGAAAATTTATCCCAGTCTGTCCTCTTGATTCCTAAATCTCTTTGTATATCTCATCGCAAAATTCAGGGTGATTCTAATGTTTCTATGATCCGACAACGTCCATTCATCCATTATCGCCCAACCAATTACCCAATGTTAGAAATACCTAGAGGCCGCGTAATTTAACTTCTTCCCTGTTCCTAATGACAAAGGTAGGAACTCTTTTTAAAAGAAATAGGATTCTACTTAACTTACCACAAACGCCACAAACACGTTTTTTGGTGCCCTCTCAGCAAACCTCTTCTTCTTCTCCTCACGCCTCTCGCCTGCATCACTTCGTGGCCGCTTTTCAGCGGACCCCTCGCACAGCCACTCCGGAGGGACCAGTAAAAGTTGTTTGATCCTCTTGTTTAACTTTTCTGTGGAACCACCACCCCCTAAATTCCTCGCAAGTGTAGCTGAAAGGTTTTGGGCAGTTCTCTACCTCCTGATGGTATTCCCACTAACCTCTCTTAAACTCTCACAAGTATCCATGACTGCTGGTGTACCTTACTCCTCAACACCACCGGAGACCTTCATGGGGATTTTAGCATCCTCATTTGCCACGGACTGAGGGCCCCGACTGAATTTACCTGCCATATTTTTTGTTTTCAGAAAGGAGTGAGGTTATTTGTGTTAGTGAAATGGTGAGTAAGTTTGTAATATAAGGTCTAAGCTGGATCCTCTTCCATGTTCCTACCATTCCAGGTTCCTGTTCAATTCAACAGCGTGTGAGACGCTACAAATTGACAGCATTGTGGCATCCGCCCTAGGTTTTTCCAGTGCCAAAATAGGCTCTCAAAGTAAATACTGTTTTCAGGGTAGTAACCCCGTTCAGGAAGACACAAAGTTGCTGGTGTATCTGTGGTGTTGTTAAGAGGATCCATGCCGGGCGATCCCCAGATTAAGAGGCTCGTCCTTACTTTCCCTCAGTATGTTGTTACCATGATGGGTTCAGTGTATGTGTTATATACATTCATCGTGATGTCTGCCGCAAGAGCCCAATTGGCCGTGCAACAGCCAACATGTTACCTGCCCCCCAGAGAGATCGCTCAGATTGGCTCCACTCCTAAAACTAGAATCTCATAGAGGTTTTTACTATTTTCAGAAATGTTTGGAACAAATTTAATAAACAATGCAGAGGTGTCCTTTTAAAAGATTTATATCGAACAATTTTGTAGATAAAAACCAATAAAATAAGTCATAGTGGATTAAAAACCTACAGTTATTCAGCAATAACCTTCAATGAACTCAAAAATTTAACTCCAATAAAATGAAAGTTTGTTGGGTCACCTTGTGTATTGATTTATACTTTCTTTTACGATGACAATGTAGACATACTAACATTCCAATATTAAATATGAATTGTAGAAATTCTCCTCCCCTTCATCGAAACTGTTGTCAACATGGGACAAAATTTATTTAAATATAAATAACCAAAAGATTATTTCAATTTGTGTTTCAATTTGTTTCAATCTATATCAAGAATCGTGGCTAAATTTCACAACGTTACAGTTAAAATTAACAGAATATATAAAAAAGTAAAATTAATAAATTGCTTAATTTGAGTAAAATAGAGAATAATAAAGATTTTTACTTTTAAAAAATGAAATTCGGTTCCATTTTCTTTGTAGCAGCGAACATTTCGTAGGCTATATATTTATCAGAATAGTGAACAAATTCAAATTTAACGACTATTTCTTTATAAAATCGCCGCTAAAATTTGAAATTTTATTTTTCCCAGATGTACCACGATGCCGTGAGGAGAAAGAAGAATTGCTTGGTGCTTTAAAACAGGAAACAGTAGTTTTGAAATGTGAAGTAGATGCAAATCCACCACTTGTTACTTTCAAATGGACTTTCAATAATTCTGGAGAACCAGCAGAAGTACCACCATCCAGATATACAGCTTCCGGTACAGGATCTACACTCAATTATACACCTGTATCTGAGATGGACTATGGTACACTTTCCTGTTGGGGTACAAATAAAGTTGGAGAACAGAAAACACCTTGTCTTTATCAAGTGATTGCCGCTGGTAAATATGTTTTTTTTTTCTCTCTATCTCTTATGATTATTTAGGTAAATGAGAATGTACGTCACCCGAGGGGCAAAGATTCGAATGTAAAAATTGGTCGTGAGTCTGTCGACTACCTAGGGCAGTATAACTTTGGCGCTAACAAAGTTTCTTTGGCAAAAGGTTAGACATTGTTTGAGCGGAGTTTTTTTTTATTCAATGTCTTCGTCTTCTTGGCGATCTAGCTACCCAATATAATTTTTGATAAATAGGTGCAACCGTGACCTACTGTCGTCATAATTGGTATAATTATTGTTATTATTGGCATTATTATTTTTGTTTTTATTCAGACGTGCAGCCAGTCTAACGTTCGCGAGTGCCTCACATATTTCGAGGTGAGCGCTGATCATAGTATTACTGCCGCAGAGCGTACAAGTTAGTTTGGTTTTCAATGATTTCCAAATAGAAATGCTCTTGCAAATAATCGTGGCCTCGAAATCTTCTCTGGGCAGTTCATCAGGAACTGGTTGACTGCTCAGTATACGTTTATGGGAAGATTCATTTTATAAGGCTCTGAGGTATGGGTAACTGTAGGTTTTCCTCTAAAGTGGCAGCTCCATTTAGTGATCTACAGTGCCTCCTCTGGTGCCATGGGTGAGGACTTGCTCATCTATAGCACTCCCTCCAAGCTGAGCTCCCTAAGGAATCTTAGGAATCTTGGAGGGTTCTAGGGAGGGTATTTCTCCCTCCTCCATCTGATAACAGCCCAAGCTACCTAAACTATTACTGCTATTTGGTACATCAATCCTTTTAGTAGGACCTGTACTTCCTCAATAAGCTTTCTCCATTTATCCTGGGCTGCGGCCTTGAGCCACCATTTTCTCCACGGCGTTCAGCGACCTAAGTCAAGACCACTCTCGAATTCTTAAACCTTCTGGCTACCCTTTAAACGTTGTCAAGGAAATCCGCAACAGTTATGGTTTCCTCTAAAGTGCTATTTCAGTTTATTAGACAATTCTGTCATCTAAATAATGTTAATTAGAATTAAATATGTGGTTGAAATTCCGGGTTTGAAAAAATCTGATGACCGGAAGTGGCGTTTACTTTACCACTTTACTAAATGATTTTTTTTTTTTCACTTTTTCGCAAACATAACTCCGACGATTTTCTTGAGACATCATATAAACTACGCATACAAAGATTATAGCTTTTATTTAAAACATTTCTCTGGGAAAATTCAATTAAGGGCACTTTTAAGGGAGGGGTGGATTATTTTTTTTCTCTAAAGTGCTATCATAGTTGATTATACAATTCTATCATCCAAACCAAATTAATTAGAAATAAATAAACGGCCGAAATTCCGAGGTTCATGAAAATTAGTTAACCGGAAGTGCGTTTATACTGATTCAGTTTTTCAGTTTGTCAATTATAATTTTGAGTACTGGAGTAAGAGAAAGTTGTGTGAGTGTTTCATACCAGATTTTTTTTTTTTTTTTTTAATTGTTCTATACTCACAGCTATGTTTAAAATTTTGTAAAAATGAATACTATTAAACTGCTACTATTTGAAATCATGAATTAAATGAGTTATAAATTATGAAAAATGTCGTTAAACATTCATTAAATCTTTTTTTAAGTATCTCAGTTAGCATAGTATAAACAAACCAAAAGGTCAGGGGGTCCATTACCGCTTCAGACGTCCAGGGATGGATTATCGGGTATAATTTTTATTTCGAAGTTGTTGAACCAAAAATGGATTATGATTATAGGACCAGGGAGTCATGGAATCTTTTTTTTAACAGAATTTTATTAGCTTTGACACAAGTGGAATGGATAGGTTATTGTGTAAGGTTTCTATTGGAAGTATCGGTAATTTTTCTTGTATACAAGATGCGATTCCAGTGTCAGAATTTCCGAATTTGAAGAAAATCGGTTCATCCAAAGTACGATTTATTCAACTTATTTTTTTCAGTTTCCTACGAATTTTTCGATAAAGACATCAACCGGTTTTATTAAACTATATATATACTAAGTACACGTATATAGGCATAACTTATGTTTATTACTTTTTTATGTGTTATTTTAGAGGTTATGTGGAAACAACTAAAAAAGTGACTTTATTTTAGTTTTGATTTCTCACAGAATATTTGAAGAGCACTAAATATTTAGTAAAAATTCCATGTTTGAAGACAGTTTTCAATTTTAATTAAGTTGCAGTTAGAAAAATCCGAATGATTATTTGACACCTTATTTATTTATTTTTTTCATCACTGTCTGGTTGATCAATTTATTACGTACATTTATTGCAAAAATTGTTCAAAAAAAAAAAAAAATACAGTTAAACTTTAGAAAAAAAAAATTAAATCTGATTTACGTTATGTTTGGGACCGTTATGAAGCCATTTTTTTTTTATTTTTTGCATTCTAAGTTGAAAGTTTTTTGCTCAAATAAACTATAAATCCTCAAGCTACTTGAGTTAGCTATACAACCTACCTCTTTGTTTCTAAGTGGCACTGTTATATTTAAGGTTCTTTGCGTACTTGCAATTGCCCTACTTAGAAAGTGGTAATCCTGCTTTCTAGTTACCACCGCCTATTTATTTTGTCTAAGAAGTAGTTAATTATTCTTTTCTTTTATTTTATTTTTTTTTTTTTACTACCTTTAATTCATCATTATTGTTGTTTTTAATGCATATTTATTCTTATCGCTTTAAAATCCTTTCTATTATAAGTGTATTAAGCAAGGTTTTTCACAACATTAAGTATAAAAAGGAGGTACTTAATATCAATTATTTAGAAGATTAGTAACTTGTGCACACAATGGTCGGATTTCATAAGGCATTGCACGGACAAGAGAGAAATTTATTTTTGTCTTATTCGCTGAATAATAGTATAAACAAACTAGATATCGTGGTTATTAATAATAATAGCAATAGCACAGCTCAAATAATCGACGTAAGAATTCCTAATGATGAAAATGAAATATGAATCACTAAAGGGCGAATACTAATTTTCAAAAAAAAAAAAACTTGTGCACATTAAATTTAAAACTCACTCCCAGGATCTCAAAACTTCATTTCAAGTTCAGAAAAAAATCATTGCTGCCACTTTCGAAAAAATTCCAAAAAACTAAAAATCTCAATCTCAATTGCAATTCTATCAAAGCTTTTGATGTGTATTGATGTATATTGATGGCAAAGCCACATACTGATGTGGTATTTTAAAGCTAAGGATAACGTTACTGTTCCTTCAGAACCTGCCAAAAAAATCAATTTTCCCGTTAAAATGTTTCAAATGTAAGTGTTTTATGTATGTTATTATTATTATTATTCAAGAAAACGCTATCCAAAGCCTCCCTGGGCCCATATAGCTACCCCTAAAGAATAACAACTACTGGGTCTGGAAAAAAAGTCCAGGCCCAGGTTTTACCCACCTAAGTTTTACCATAGTCCGAACAAATCTGACCAGAACTTTAAAAGGTCATAGCTTAAGATATTCTACCGATATCCTATTTCGGCCAAAGATCCTAAACCTAATCTCCTCACAGCCCAAACAATCCGTCATGAGATGTATGGGTGTTTTCCTCCTCCGTCTCACAGACTCTACAAAACGGGTCAGGCATGAGCCCCATTGTATAGAGATGTCTCCCTTTAAGCCACAATGCCCAGTGAGGAAGCCAACCAGATGCCAGAGAGAGGTCCATGAAAGACACAGGACCCCCTCACTCAAAGCCCCGCCCGGACCCCCATAAGCATCTTAGACTGTCGACAACCTGCTGTGCTCATCCATAAGGATCCATGTCTGGAAGCCTGACAGGCATGTGCCAGCAGACACACCAACAGCAGGCTCGGGACCGATGAAAGGGAGAGAGGCTCCCAATTTGGCAAACCTATCCACCTCTTCATTCCCAAAAATTCCCACTTGACCTGGTACCCAGACTAGAAGCACTTCCTTCAGATGAGAAAGCTCTTCCAGTGTTTTAGAACATTCTAACGCTAATCTGGAAGTGAAGACACATGAACTAAGCGCCTTCAACGCAGCTTGGCTGTCCGAGCAGATACAAACACCCCATAAGTTAGTATTACGTACCCTCTCATCCAAAATACAACAAAGAATTGCATATACCACAGCTTGGAAAACAGTGGCCCACTCACCAAGAGGCACCACCAAATGGTCTCCCGTCTCAGAATAGACGGCAGCCCCAGACTTACCATCCATTCTGAAACCGTCCGTGTAGCACCGGAGATAATTCTCACGTATCACACCAGACGGACCCAAGCTTAACCAATCTTCCCTAGAAGGCAACCTAACCCTGTAGGAATGACCAAAACCAAAAGTCTTCAACACCCTAATCAGAAGAGAAACCTGTAATGGGAACCCCATAAAAGCATCTCGCGATAAATGATCATATCGCTTACCCTGCCAAAAAAAAAAAAAAACTGCCTGTTTAATTCATTTTATGTATGTAGTTTATGTTTAGTTGGGCTGGCCATAAAAATGATGGTGGGGATTTTACTCGTATACCTCTGCGGTCTTATGTGAAGCGTTCTATGTCAAAACTTAGAAAGCTTGTGTAAATTTAAATTTCCCGCTAAAATCAATTTTTTTCCAGAAAAATGTTGGAAATAAAAGTGATACGTTTCTATTCATGTAGCAAGCATTCCAAATTTAAAGGGTAATAGTTGTAGCGGTTTCGAAAAAAATCCAAAAAAAACTGCAAAAAAATCGCATATTAACCGATTTTCCACAAATTGGGTATTCTACCAATGCTTCTAATGTGTATTTATATTGTGTAGGTGGTAAAAACTATATATTATACTGAAGTGGTACTTTCGAGGAAAGTATAACGCTACTGTTCCCCTAAAACCTCAAAAAATACAATTTTCCTAGAACAATGTTTCAAATAAAAGTTATAGGTATTCATGTTTGTAGATAGTATACAAAGATTAAAGAAAATCTTTGGAGCCGTTTTTGAGAAAATCACGAAAAACTGAAAAAAAAATTCAGTAAAGTCGCACGTCAGGTTGATCGATTTTGTCTGAAAACTTGAAAATTTTACACGATCGCTAGGAGTAAGAAAAAGTAATAATATGATTGTATGAAAATAAGACTTCAAATAATACTTGAACAGTAAAAGTGTTGAACAAAAATTAATAAAACCCATTAATACGTTATATATTAAAACGTATTAACTTCTTTTTTTTTAAATTAAGAAAAAATAAAATATTTATTTAAATATTAAGAGTAACTAAATAATATTCTTTACAGGTCGCCCTTTTCCTGTAGTAAACTGTTCAGTGACCAACCAATCATGGGATGTGGTAGAAGTTTCCTGTGAAGAAGGATTCAATGGCGGTCTACCACAATGGTTTGTTGCTGAAGCTTTAGAACTTCCTTCACTAAGTGTCCGATTGAACATTAGTTCTGGACAGCCAACATTTCGATTGACTGGCTTAGAACCTGGACGAGATTACCAGCTGCTTTTATATGCTGTCAATGGTAAAGGACGGTCAGAACCTACTGTCATTGAGACTGTCAGCTTTAAAGGCGTAGCGAAATATACAGGTTAATAATAATTGGGTTTATTTCTTGATTTATTTATTTAAGAATTTTGAATTAATTAAGAATTAAGAATTGATGAGTTTTTCTGGATCTGATTGATCTGAGAGTTATTAGGTCACTTTATTCTTTATTTGATATAGATTTACAGAAGCTGATTCCAACATTCATTATAGGACAAGTGTTTTTTTGACTAAAAATTCACTAAAAATATCTGTGAATAGAACCTTAATTGCTGTTTATAACCTTTAATTTAATACGACACGCTATTAACAACAAAGCTCTCACGTAATGCTGTAACCACATTATATTCGACACGAATATAAAGTTAATGGCACCCATTATTTCTTGTATCAAGAAATTTGTCAAATATTACTATAAATTCAAAAACTATATCTATGTTTAGTTATACATAAATACTTTTATCGTAAATTAATCTTCTAAATAACTGGAATCATAAAATAATAAAATGGAATCTTGAGGGTTGGTCAATGGTTCAAAATATATTTAGTTCTTCGTCAGGGCAGGGCAACAAACAAAAATTATTATTGTACAATTACAATTCTAATTGTAGTGACCTGAAAACTCAAAAGGGGTTAATGCACTAAGGCTAAAGAGGACCATTGTGCACCCAGTTTTATATCACAGCAATCATGTGGGTTTATTAATGAATGCCTGTGATTAAGGGGAGAGGTAATGTCGATCCTTGATTCGATGCCACCATTCTGGCCTAAATTGTTCAGGACCAGTAAGTAGATGGTCACTAGGCTCCTGCTTTGCTAATCTATCTGCTTCTTCGATACCTCGACTGCTTCGCCCCTATTATGTTCCCTAGGGACTAAGATCCGTACGGCATTCAGTTACTAATTTTGTGACACATTCCGCTTCTAATACTTTCAGTGCGACCTGGCTGTTAGAGAAATTTGCCATCTTTTTGTCCATTTGTCCTTGTGCCGTAGATGTTGTACAGCATTTGGCGCCCGGCGTCTAGTCTCCTAGTAGTAACACTGCCCAATACCAACAGTAAGCTATGACGGTTCTTAGGGCGAGAAAATCTAAAGGCAACGCTGTCTGGATTTGATCTCGGGGCTTGCGCGCGTCCCAATCCAGTTGCGCTAGCTCTGAGCTTGATTTAGTGTGAAGTAAGTATGTACTGTACAACAGTTGCGTACACCCGTTTATTCGTCGTAAGATGCTTTATCATTCTGATCGTAAAGCACTTTCGTACATCCCTCGTGTACTCAGTTAAGACCGACAGTGTATGAAACCAAAATGCCAAATCCATCAAACAGCTAGCTAGATCCAAGTATTAGGTGTTCCTTTTTAATTCGAATTTTAAAAGAAAACTTAGGCAATGCATAATTTATTCCGAAGGTTCTAAATTCCTAATCTGAACCGATTAACGCTTGTTTCTATTATTGGAGTTGTGAGTTCTCTGTAGTATCATTATTTATAAATTATATGCCAAACTCGTACCTTCTTATTTGCATAGGTTAGATCGTTTTGTCAACACAAAAGTATCTGTGATTATTCGATTAGATATAAAATATTAATTAATCCACTGTATTTGACTAATCACAATAACCTCTTACTTAGGGAATATTGGAACATTGCAAATCAGTCCTCTTGTTGTGGTTCTTGGGGCAACATCTGCAGCCCTTTTAGCAGTTTCCTGCGGTGTTGGATTAGCCTTGCGCAGACGCCGAGCAGGTTCACCTGCCACACTCAAGGTGCCAATGGAAACTGATGGAGTTCAGCATTCACAGAGATCTCCTCAGGATGAATCTGATCCTGATCTCATTCCGAATAAATACGGTCAGTCTGTCTTTTAGTAATATAATTTTATTTTTTTGGCTCATTTAAAGGCAAATTTAATAAAGTTTAATGGAGAAAGCCAAGTTGGCACTAAACTTATGTTTGGTTGTAATTTTCAGTAAAGTTATATCTAAGTAGTGTAAATATTTTAATTTTTATATGTAACAAAAACTTAAACTCTCAAGTAGAGCATACCAATTCACTGTAGTTTACTTAAAAGTCATAGTTTTTTAATTATCTTTGAAATTACATTGCTGTTTACCACTAAATTTCTCCCAAAATTCATTTTTTGAAATTAAATTATGATTTTTGAAATTTTTTGAAATTTTGAAATTTGTTTTTATTTACAGAGAGACGCCCTCTAAAAAGTTTCATTAAGATGTACAAGACCCCACCACAAAGAAGGAAACGGAAGGACGAGCTAGATGGTAGTGAGGAGGAAGGAGGACCAGTTAGAGTGGAAGAAGAATATGACGTAATATTTGACTCTATACACGTTTGGAAAATATATAAAGAATATCTTATGAGAGGAAAACCTTCTCATTCACGAAATAGTTTTGACCTTCAGAAATTGTTTATCTGAACCCGCGAAGGAAATGTTCATCAGACCAGCCAAATGCTTTAATTAACCACAGGCTGTACTTCCTTAATGCCCTACTTTGTAGTAATATTAAAATTGTCTGAAAAAATTTGGTTTCCAGAATCATTTATTTCCATCTTCTGTTCTAATTGTGTTACTAGGTAAATCATGTTTTTGTGTTTCTTATTTGGACATTGTTCGGATGTAAATTTCTGCTGTGATATACTGCTGGAGTCCTGAGACAGTTTCATATTGTAAAAGTCCGATGGTAATTTCTGTAGTGTGACCTGATTGTGTTACAAAAGAAGTCGTGGACCTGGATATCTACAATACAATGCTAGTTATTCTACTAGATAATTGCCCGCAAGGGGTATCTGTCGCAAGCAGTTATTGGGGAGTAGCGACCCCACGGGTTACCACAGCTCAGTACTCCATGCACTTCGTCAGAACAGTACACAATACACTTAAACCACATACCGTTTAAAACAAGGACAAACACAGTACAACAATAGGGTCTCCGTCCCTAGTTAATTGGCGTTAGCCACGGAGAAGGAAGGGATTAGCTCAGTGGTAGCGCGCTGGACTAGCAACGCGGAGCTCCCGGGTTCGAATCCAGCATACTGCCCTTAGATTTTCTCTTCTTAGGAGCCTCTACAGCTCAGTGTCCGGTGATGGGCAGTGTTATCTGTAGCTAGAGAACAGTGCTTGGAGGCCGGCAGGCAGTGCACTGACAAGGCCCAAGGGGGCACAATAGATCGTTCAGGTCAGTGCAATAATCCCCTGTAACAATCAATCTATCTATCTACTAGATAATACAATATTAATCTATTTCAATATTTGAACGCTTTGATATTTAAATGATTCATCTACTTTCTGTTGTCATCATCGGATCCCTCTTGTAGATTTTATTATATCAGTCAGGATGTCATTATAATAATTCTGTAATACAAGTATAGTTTATAGTTTCAGAGTAATAAGTGTTGTTATCTGGTGAAATATAAAATAAATCCATCGACAAGAATGTTTAAATTGCATTTACTTTGGCCAGTTTCTTAACCCGAATTGATAAATTACTTAATATGTACATCAGAATTAAACTACGATGATTATTTCCCTAGTTTGCTAACCAGATCCGAAAGAAGATCGATTTCGGGCGGTGAGTTGAAGTTGGAATATATACTGGTTTATTGTTACATATTGCTATTATCCTCTATATTGTATTATCAATGTAGCTAACTTTCCTTTATTTCAGAAATTTCCAAGAAACTTACTTACTTAATCAGGGTCCTCTTCTACCCGTGAGTGTAGAGGCGCTGCTAAAAGTTCGCCATTCTTCTCTATTTCTTGGCTGTATTCCACATAAGGCCTCTTTTCTCGACTATGCTCTTTATGTTTTCTTCCCACGTTTTTCTATTCCTTCCTCTAGGTCTTCTTCTCGATACTCTCATCTCATATGCCTTCCGGGGTATTCTATTCTCTGCCATTCGGTTAACATGACCGAACCAAATGCAGATGTATTTTTCAATCATTTGTCCTAGAGGTTCTACCTTAAAATTTGCTCTAATGGTGCTGTTCCTAATGCGGTCACTCCTGGTTTTGCACTCTACATTCCGCAAGAATCTTATCTCTGCTTTAGAGCCCAGGATTCGCAACCATAGATATAGTGGGTATTTAAGTATTCTTAAAGATAATCCTCTTTGTATCCTTGGAGAACTCTTTTTTCAGGAGCTCAGAAGCCCCTATTCAGAGCGTGCATAATCTTCCTCCGGACGTAGTTCTCTGATTCAACTCATCGGTTAATCTACCGTCTGAGTGAATCTTCACTCCGAGATATTTAAAGGAGGATACCTGCTCGAGATGATTTCCTTTGAGACTGATGTCTAGCTAGATATCATCTGCTCTGGAAATTACCATGCATTTGGTTTTCTGGAGATTAACAGACATATATTTTTTCTCGCACTCCCTAACACACGCATCAATGATGGCTTGGAGTTTTTCCTTGCCAGTTGCTATCAACATAATGTCGTCGGCAAACGCAAAATAATTTACATTTATTATGATAAACAGTGTGATAACACAAACTTGTGATTAGTTTATACACTCATTGTTGATTGAGCAGTACTGATTTTGTTCTGTGCAAGGCTATGTTATCATACTGTTTTATCAAGATATCCTGATGACGGACTGAGAAGCCTCTGGGGGCGTCAGTGGTCGAGGGATGTTGTCACGCCTTAAAGAAAATCAAGCATTACTTTTTTATGACTTTTATATTTAAGATTCACAACAGAAATATTGATGATTATTTTTCTTTATCAGGTAAATGGAATGCGTAGTAGCGGAATAAGCAACGTATCGGATATCCTCCTTATCAAGTCCCATCAGAAGCACGGCCCACAAGTAGTCACTTCAAATAATAGGATTCAAGAAAGCTGTATATAAAGTAGACATTTTGTATTATTCTGTATATATTAAATATAATCATTAAGGATATATAATTCTGTTTATTGATCTTAAAATAATTCCCTAAAAAAATTTTCTTTTTAATAAATGTGCTTGTTGTATAATAATTGTTATCTTATATTGTCTATATGATCTGTATGATGTACAAAAAAAAAATACCATTGGAAGAAACCTTATACAAATGAAAATTTTCAAATTTTTCTACTATTTTATTTGACCACTTCATGAACATATTTGGGAAAATGTAAATTGTTATCAGACGGTTGTTTAATAGAAGTCAATTGACTGTGTGTAATAAAAAGAAGAGTTGTGCAAAATAAGGTGTACAAAAATTAAAATCATTATTAGTTTTAAGAACAAATAAAAAATGGATAATCCACAACCGAGGCTGTCAACATAATAAACCCTATCCTTTCCTTTATATAATGACTGTTCTTGGCTAGATGGACATTCGACATTGTCCAGCTCATAAGCTTTCTGACGTTTAGATAAGATAGAAGCCACAGGTATCAATGAAATTATGCATTTAAAAATAAATAGTTTATGTAAATAAACGTAATCTAAGTAGTGAAATTAACAAAGACTGTATATAGTGAACAATTACAAAATTTTTGTAACTCTTGAATCTGAGTGTTCCTGAATTCGTTCAGATAATTTGGAAATAAAGGATCATGAGCACAGATTGTTTTAAAATTTTAACTGTTATGTAATGTGATAGAAATGTGATGCTGCCTAGCTAAGTATTCCCCTCCTTGTTAAACTTTTTACGCTGAATATTAATAAAACAGAAACGCGTTTAAAAAAATATTTAAAAGTGTTAGTACTACTAACAATATTCTAGAAAATATTTCGTTTGAGACCTCCCGCGGCGGGAATCTGTTATACTTACGAGGGTCATGATCAAATATACATGTGTAAACCATGGGCATATACTTTGGATGGAAATATACATAGGTGCCCACGTTGCAGGGAGTGGCTAAATGTGGCACAAGTTTTGAAAGGGTACCAGGCGCTGCGAGCAACGTGCAGGCATGCCTAATAACATTCATGTATTTTGAAAAAGGTTCTTCATAATTTAAGAGGTATTTGATTATATATATATGATAGCACATATAGAACTTCGTTAGTTTAAACAATGTTAATAAAAAGCAAAAATAAAGAATTCTGAAAGGTAAACATTGATGTAAAACTGATGTGCAGCTAATGGCGGCATACCTGATAATAATTTTATTGTACAGGAATCCACCTGAATCAACTGTGAAATGAAAATGATGACGTCATTACGTGATTGACAACTCTATCCACTCCATCGACTGTATTCGATGGCCAAAGCTGGGAAAAAGGTACATTCAAACTATATCATTCGGATTCATGCCATTTACATGGAACGTTGCGATGGACTCATGCCAAAAAAAAAGAAAGAAAGGTGCAGGGCTAGCTCAGTGATCCTTAATATTTTCAACGCTAATGACCCAGATTGAAAATATCGCAAATTCCTTCTAAAGAAAATCATTGCACTTAGGCTTCATGGGTCTATTGTGCTCCCAATTTACACTCCTAGAATAGCCCTATCTTTTTATTGAATCAAATGCAGATCTCTTTCTGGCAAGTAGTTATGATTAACAACTTCAACCCCCCAGTCAAAGAACAAAATACCATAACTCACAGGGAAAAAATGGTGGGGTGGAAAATTGATAGATTCTCTCTGGCTTCCCGGAAAATAGTTATGATGTCCTCCAAAGGAATTCAAAAAATGAACCCCACTTGCGAAGTTTGCGGTAATGAGAAAGAACTAGTTTAGCAATAGGAAATAAACGACGAGAAGCCCGATCCACACCATATGGAGACAGATAGCTTCAACTCATATTCCATGTTGGCACAAAAAATGTTAAACAAAAACATGAAAATTCGTTAAAATTCTTACAAAATAGATCTGCTTTAAGCCATATTTTGGTAATGTTTACTAAAGATGCAGACTCGTTCCATCGGGGTAGTTGTTCTTCTTAAGGACCCTCTTAAAAGAGGGCATAATGTGCCCTCTAAGAGTAAGTAACCTGGAGTGCCTCAATCCCACTACATCGCAAAGATAGTGGTGAGAGGATGCGTTATGTTAAAAGTCAAATGGCTCCACTGAATTTGCAGTCCGGTAAGACCCTTCTAGTTTAACAAACTATGTACAAAGCGTAGTATGCCCAAAAATTAACAGTAAATTTCTGTTTTTATTTGAATATTTTGTTTTTAGTTTTCTTGGTTTTGGGTATCAAATCAAGTTTTCTAAATTGTGGTGACAAATTCAGTTAAATGATTTTTCTTAAAAGTATTAATTGTGGAATAAATTAATCCATAGGTTATTATAAATCTTTCAGGCATCCGTGGCCATATTGTCATGTAAAACACTTGGGTCTTCTAGTTGAGACTTAAGTGAGACCATAACCATAGATTTCTAAAAGTTCTTATAATTCTGTGGATTTACTAAATTTCTCCAGCTTTTTAGTTATGTTTATAAAGAAAATTTGTTGAATAAATAGGTTTGGTTGATGCAAATTGTGATTAACCTCATCCAATTACTCCACCTTGAACTTGCTAGCCGTCAGACTATGGTTCGTGTCCGCCTGTTCTGCTTCCGATTTGCAACAAATCGTGCAAGCCATTGAGAGGAGGAGCGACTTTTTGCAAGTTCTTTTAGAATTTGGGGCTCTGGATTAATGGTGGGACATGGCTAATGTGATTAAATAACATAAATAAGTATTCATTAACATTAGGCTGATTTTTTTGTTCAGTTCTAAGAAGTGGATGTATAATTATTCTTTTGAGGACTTGTGACAGTATAACTTCTCAATTCTTGTTAATATTTTATTTCCTTCTTGAGACGTTTTGACCTAAGGTGATCATATCAGTCCACGAAAATTATTAAAAATTATTTTAATAATGAACTTATTTTAATAATGCTTATGTGTTATAATTATAATATTTTTAAATGATGGCTTATTATTATTGGTGTTATCTAAGAAATAAACATTGTCTTTCTTTCTTCATTATTAAAATAAGTAAAAATTATTTTTGTAGACTCATGATTTCCTTAAGTCAAAACGTCTCGAGAAGGAAATAAAAAATTACCAAGAAATGGAAAGTTATATAATGTATCACAAATCCTCAACATAAGTATTTTTATATTTCAACAATCCACTAACTAACGACTAAAGATACTGACGAGTGACGAATTCGTTCACTGACGAACGGATTATCTCAATGGTTCCAGTCCAGGGCTCGTCTACTCTTAGATCTTCCCTACCCAAGAACCACTACAGCTTACTGTCCTGTGTTAGTTATTAAGCTGTAGACTTTCTGTAACAAGAGAACATTGCCCAGAGACCGGCAGAACACTGAGAAAATCTAATGACCGAAGAACCACAGTTGGTGACAACCCCTTAAAAAAATTGTCAACAAAATTCAAGTTAGGGAAAAATTATATCTGCTTGTTTAATTATTACTTTTCTACGCCATTGACGGTTTATAGATCATATTTTTCTAGAGTATTTACAAAGGATAATCAAGCTTCCGTTTAATGTCGATGAGATACAAATTTTTGAGTTTTCTGAAATATTTATTACGTTGGACACATTCCTTGTTGTTGCAATTAGTCGAATTAAAAACAACTTGAAGATACTATGTGTTATATTAATATTATTATGAGAAATATTTCCGTATGCTCTCGCAATTCCACAAGAATCGAAGGACAATTTATTTTATTCAATTAGCTAAAGGTTCCTGCTTGAAGCCCTTATATCGACAGTTAGCATAGGGTTAAGAAAAAGAAAAAAAAAGAAATTTAGGTGTCTAAAAGACTGATATAAGCCTGCAAGCAAAAACGAAAATAGACATCCTTCACCTGACAGTGCAACTTAGTTGCTGGTTGATAACTATGGATTTATATCCTAATGGAGACCAAAAAATCTACAGAAACCACCCAAATGTAATCAGCACCACTGTATGGGCAAAAAAAGAGAAACGGAAGTATAACATATGGTCCAAGTGTTAAAGCATTAATAAAACACGAGAGATGATAACAATACAGCGTAAGCAGAAACCCAAGTTGTTGGGGTGGTTGGTTCCGCAGAGCTAGGAAGCATCAGAGACATTTTCCGTGATAGCCTGCATCATTTTGTGGTCATCGACCGGTTTCGGGCGTTCGCCCATCATCAGGATATTTGTGTTGAACAGTGTAAATAACATAAACTTGCACAGAGCAAATAGAGTTGATTGAGCAAATACAGGCTATCACGGAAAATGTCTCTGAAGAAACCCAAGGTCATAGCTACTTTTATAAAATATGGCATTAACATCTCAAAGCAGTTAAAAGTGGTACTAAAAACAAACTAATGGCTTGGCGGCAAATACAATGCTGTACCAGTTACATACTTACTAATAAAGACGATTACTAACTGTGACGAAGTTCTCTAAATATGACTGTCTTTAGAAGAACACATTCAGGGATCACAGCCTAATTTTTAATATTTAACACAAATTGTAGATCACCCTTCTGAAGCAAGATTTAATAAAATTAATTGATAACATGGCCGCGTAAAGGTGGGAATTTTAAAAGACACATTCATTGTAAAACACCATACAATTTGTTGGCTTGATATCAACTATATAAATTCATCAAGTCATTTTTTTAGTTTTTAACTACGTTTCTATCAGAAAATTATTAGTGAATCTATCTTTAAATAAAATTTGGGAGGAACAACCAAAATAATGAAAATCTATTGTTCTTAAGTTATTGGGGTTGTCTGATTCAAGTGACTACTGAATAATCCAAGTTAGTCAAGACATTGTTGGTCGGAAGAAGAATTAAATATCCGACGGAAAATGAATGTAATTTCTTCTGAAATATAAGTTCATTTAAATTCAATGAAATTTGAGTCCCTAGTACTGAGTGTTGCATCCCCTTGCTTGTATAACGGCCTGTACTGTTGTAGGCATACTGGGATAAGGTTGGCTACCCGATCTTGAGGAATTTGATCCCATTGACGTACCAAGGTAGTCCTCAGCTCTTAGAGGTCACATGGAGAGTTTTGTTGTCGACGGATGGAGGTCCCAAGCTGGTCCCAAAGATGCTCAATAGGATTGAGGTCCGGGTTGCGAGCTGGCCACTCCAAGGTGTGGACACCAACCTCATCCATGTAGTCCCGTACATCATTTGCAATGTGCGGCCGGGCATTATCCTGCATAAAAAGGAAATGTGGGCCAATAAACGAGCCAAAAGTTATCACATATTCCTCGAAGATGTCGGTGACGTAGGTGTGTGCATTGAGCGTCTGCCATCGGAACACATGGAGGTCTGTCCTTGCCTCTAAACATATTCCACCCCAAACCATCACCGAACCTCCTCCAAACTGCACTCTTCCCGCTATATTGTTCTGAGCATATCGCTCACCTGGTCTTCTCCACACTCGAACTCGTCCGTCTGCACCATATAGGCTATAACTGGACTCGTCAGAAAACAGAACAGAGGCCCAATCACCTTCAGTCCAGGCGGCATGTTCTCTACAAAAGTGGAGGCGAGCTGCTCGATGTGCTGCAGTGAGTAGAGGGCCGGAAGCGGGGACCCTAGCATGCAGGATAAATTCAGCAAGCCTTCTCCGTACTGTCCGCGGGCTGACATCTGTACCCCGAACGACACGCAGTCGACGAGAGGTCTCAACAGATGTCTGGAAGCGGTTTCTGAGGGTCTGCATAACAACGAAGCGATCATCAGCTGGACCTGTCGCTCTTGGACGGCCTGATCCCGGCCTCCTAATGTAGCTTCCTGTCTCCCGGTATCTCTGGACTGCCCGGCGAACCGTTGTTTCAGGCAGCTCGAGGACTCTGGCCGCGTATCGCTGGCTTCGGCCGTCCTCAACCAAAGCAATAATCCGAGCGACTACCACGGCATCCAAAACCATTTTACTCTCTTAAAAATATTGTTTTTCAAGAAAAAAAAAAAAAGCACTAATGAAAATTGAATACGACTGAATATGTAACTGGAGACAAACGGATAAAGTTCATATTTTATTTATCGTTAATCCTAGAGAGAATTATGAACTTTTCCCCAAAAGGATTAAAGCATAGTAATGCCCTTTGACCAGTCATATACCTGTTATTACTTCAGGCTCAAAAATATTTCTTTAATCTGCACTTTTTACGTAAAATTCAAGGCGCGTTGTTTTGTTTGACCGCCAGTGTATATAACGCCAGCTCCATTGAAGTTTCTTTCATTCGGCGTCTTGCAACCCAATACAATTTTGTCAAGCATTGGAAATCGTCAGGTCCAATTATTTTAATAAGCCTGCCTTATTGACTACACTGGGTTTATTGGCTTCATATCATATACGGTGGTAATGCTTAAACGGAATACTAACTTTGAATGTCTGTGATTTTTCGTTTAAATTTAAAACTAACCGATAGACTCCCAAAAAACAACTCTAAAATAATTTTTTGAAATATTCTGTTATCTCTCTCTCATACACATAACATGCACACACACACACACACATATATATATATAACATACAGATCATTTGCTAAAAACTTTTTTTCTAACTCAGGGGACCTCTAAACATGTATATCTGATGAAAAATCAATTTCCAAAATTTTACACGTTCGCAATACTTTCTCTTTTACTAGTTAGTTAGGAATAAGGGAAAGTAAAAAATATTGCAACTCAAAAACTATATTTTTGGTTGACTGTATTCAATAAAAACCAAAAATTCCAAGTTTTTGTAGATATTTCACTGGAGAGAGAGAAACACTTTATTCGTAAAGAATTGTCAGTGGCGCTGCTCGACAATGTCATGTTGCTAACACACAGCTTACCAATCAATCGAACTGACATAAACAAAGAAAGAGGAAACAATACATTATTACACAGATTAAATCATGAAACAGATAATTTTGTTTTGTTATTGTTTTCCACTTTTCGACAACAGAAGACGTGTGTGCGCAACGTCTAACTGTAGATGTGGTGGTTAATGATGGCTAGAGAGTCTATAATAATCTCCTCCGTTAGCCTCGGCAATATATTCGGGTCTATACCGACCTCGTCCCAGAATTCCACCGTTTTCTTTGGAATAGTCCCCCGAGCACCGAACCATAGACCACGCACTTTATAGTCCCGTTCCCCAAACATATCTCTATACTTCTCGGAGAGATATGTAATACATTTGCTATAAATGGCACGCTTTTCTGTGTCGACCTTATCCCCCTGCTGTGGATCGTTATTTTCATAACGCACCGTCGGATCAATGATGTACGCTAGTCTGCTGTCCCTTTTAAAGGCCACTATATCTGCATATCGCGCAGAGCCCTCATCATCAACAGCGTACACTTCCTCAAAGCAGGTATAATCAAGAGCCCTAAGAGACTCTCCGATCGCGTGCTTGACCCTGTGATGCCGCCTAGTCACGAGGAGCATATTGTGTGGACAATTTCCGAGCACATGTGCCGGTGTTTCGTTCTCTCTACCGCATTTGCGGCAGAGGGGTCCAATATCTCCTGCTGAACTCGTGGCAACTCCGGGAACGCCCTTGAGTGGAGCATAATTTATGTTTAATTTTATCGCGTTGGCCCACTCCGAGCCTGAGAGCACTTGCTTATTGTAGATGTACTTATTAACTTTAGGAGTCTCCCTGAAGTGACAGGCTCCTCCTATCCCTTGCCATTTGCACTTCATCCATTCGTTAAAGGACTCTTCTCTCAGTGACTGGCGAATCCTTTTCACTGGGATATGGTCCCGGATGTCCTCCACCTCAATGCTGAGGCGGTTGACACATTGGCCAACTTCCAACTCAAGGTCAAAAATCCCTTGAAATTGAGGGTCTCGAACTTTACCGAGTTTCTGGGCAATGGACAGCTGTTGCAGTGGTGCCTCCCACTCACACCTAAGCTAACCCAGACCTCTAAACCGCCGAGGTGCATACATCATTGCAGTGGATGCATTCGCTGGAAGACCAATCATAGACTTCACGCATCGTCGTATAACGATGTCCACGCCCTCCAGTACCGATGGACTCAGCTTAGTCATTGGGGCAGTCTGGAGAGGGTAGGTCAGCATTGGAAAAAGGTATTGGTTTAGAAACCAATATTTGGTAATATGATAACTAAAATTATTAATTACTTGAAGATAGAGGTTAATGTTTGTGCTTCCTAGAGTCAGTCGATGCTGCTCCCTATATACCAACTTCGCCAACTATAACTTTCCTTATCGGTTCAAAAAAGATTAGCCTTAATTTCTTCGTCTTAAATACGTTCATCTCTAACTGCAATTCATCTCTTTTATCTATTACACAGGTACCCGATGAATAGTCTAATACAAACCTTATTAGAGAGTCTTATAAAGCTGAGTTTTTGTTGATTTAGTTATCAACTTTGTTTTTAAAGTGTCTATAAAAGAAAATTAGTTTATTAATAATTAAACTGTTAAACAACTTCATTGTGGTATTGTCATGCAAGTCAGGCAGAAGAAATAAGAAGTATCCAGTTATTCAATTTGAAGGGGGGAAAGAAACAAACGTGTGAATCACACTCACACGACTTTATTTTTTATTCCAATAAATACAAATTTAATTAGCAAATTTCCTTTAAAATTGCTACCTTTACTTGGGTTACCCATAAAAATTGGTGGTAAGAGTTACGTATACATGTATATGTAAGCGGAAATATTTTCAGTTACATGTAACCAAAAATCTGGTGTGAAACACTCACACAACTTTCTCTTACTCCAGTTCTCAAAATTATAATTGACAAATTTTATAATTAGTGTACCAAATTTAATGAAATTCGCTGAAACTGAAAATAAAGAAGAAAAAAACTGTTCAGTAAAAGCGCACTTCCGGTTTACTAATTTCATTAAAACTCGAAATTTTGGCCATCTATTTATTTCTAATTAATTTTGTTTGGATGATAGAATTGTATAATCAACTATGATAGCACTTTTAAGAAAAAAAAACCCCAACCCTTCCCAAAAAGTGCCCTTAAATGAATGTTCCTAGAGTAACGTTTTTAAATAAAAGTTGTAGATCCTTGTATGCGTAGTTTATATAAGAAGTTTCAAGAAAATCATCGGAACCATTTTTGAGAAAATCGCGAAAAAGTGAAAAAAATCATTTAGTAAAGTGGGAAAGTAAACGTACTTCCAGTTATGCGATTTATTTCAAACTTGGCATTTCAACAATATATTTAATTTTAATTAACATTATTTATGTGACCGAATTGTTCAATAAACTGAAATAGCACTTTAGATAAAAACCTAACCCCACCCCTCCCCCAAAAGTGCCCTTAAATTAATTTTTCCAGGGAAATGTTTCAAATAGAAGTTGTAGCATTTTGTATGTGTAGTTGATGTATCAAGTTTGAAGAAAATCGTTGGAGCCATTTTTGAGAAAATCGGAAAAAAGTAAAAAACCAACCAGTAAATGGTACTTTCGGTTGTGGAATTTTAAAAGATAACTTACTGTCAGATCCCATGGTGATACCTAAACGGAATATCAAGTTTGTACTTTCTACGATTTTTCGTTTTTGAGCTATACACGCACACACACACACACAAACACTGACCATTTGCTAAAAACCACTTTTTGGACTCAGGGGACCTCAAAACGGATAATTCCGATGAAAATCAATATCGAAAATTTGACACGATTACAATACTTTTTCTTACTAGGATTAAGAGAAAGTAATAAGAGTGATATGCTTTTTAACTGTGCAGAAAGCACTCCAACTTTAAAGGAAAATCGGTTTAAACCGTTTACAAGAAAATCCAAAAAAAAATTCAAAAGTCTATCACGTAAATTGGAACTTCCGGTTTATCAGTTCTGTTCAAATTTGGAATTCTACCAATAATTCTAATATATTATATTAATATTGTATAGGTAGCAAAACTATACTTTGCAGGTTGTGGTGGGTGGTTCCGCAGAGCTAGAAAGCATCAGAGACATTTTCTGTGGTAGCCTGCTTCATTTTGTAGTCATCGACCAGTTTCGGGCGTTCACCCATCTTCAGGATGCATTTTTCAGAGAGTGTGACAACACAGACTTGCACAGAGCAAATTCAGTTTACACACGGTTCATGCAGTTATTCCCGTACACATTCAATATTCTTTCGTGGATTTCACTACCTTTGATACCATCTGCAAATAAAAATCTAATCACTGAGCGTTGTTCTTCCGAGGTACAATACTCGAGCGGACTCGCCATTGAAAGTGTGTAAACTGAATTTGCTCTGTGTAAGTCTGTGTCTGAAAAATGCACCCTGAAGATGGGCGAACGCCCGAAACCAAAATGAAGCAGGCTAGCACGGAAAATGTCTCTGATGTTAAATAATAATTATGTTATTAACTTCTTTAATATTTAATGATATTAGATACATAATAATTACTGATACATGATAATTACTGAAAATGTTATTGGGTGGATAACATCTATGATGTTATACGTCGTTTCATGCTTCGACCACTTCTTCGGAGCATGCCATATCGCGTTTTGGTTCTGATCACTTTCAGATTCTCATCCATCGTTAGAGGAAGGCCCATTAATCAATTAGTGTAGAGAGGTGACTTCACCTAAATGTTTATAAGAGAGTCATTCAATAAGTAACGAGACAAATTGCTGTATTTCAGAAAAGGTTTGTTTAATCAATAGAATAGTTTCAATACGTCAAGTTGGCATCGTTGTACATAGTTTCCCATCATCACGGTTGTACAAACCATGTGTAAACTGGAGTGTATAAACTGAATTTGCTCTGTGCTAGTCTGTGTTATCACACTGTCTGGCAAAAGCATCCTGAAGATGGGCAAACGCCCGAAACTGGTCGATGACCACAAAATAAAGCAGGCTACCACGGAAAATGTCTCTGATGCTATACTTCGTACCTAAGTGGAACTTCAAAGGAAAGCATAACGCTATTTTTCTCTCCTAATCATTCAAAAAATAAATTCCTCCGGGAAAAATGTTCCAAATAAATGCGATAGGTATTTATAATAGAGAAAAGGTATGTGTAAGTTTACGAATTTAAAGAAAATCGTTGGAGCCGTTTTCATGAACATCGCGAAAACGTGAATAAAGACATTCAGTAAAGTCGCATTTTCGGTAGGATGGATTTTGCCCCACACCTTCGTCTCAGATGCGAACAATCTCTTCTTTTTAAGCAGATACCGCCTCCTCTTTACCTCACCACACACTGCAATGGACCTAGGATCGATTGAAGCCTCGTTTTTCCTAGGAATTCTGACCTTCATTTTTTTGATGACATCAATAAAAGTTCTGCACACTTTCATAACCCAATTTTCAGAATCCTCAGGATTAATCATGGATAAAATTGTGGTCTGGCAGTTCATTAACAACAGTATTTTGGTGATTCCAATACTGGAAGGATAGCATAAACTTCTCCTCCAAAATTGGCTGCCACTTCATTTTCTTTAGCGTATTTCGCTAAACCGACAGTAATGGACGTGCAGGAATTAAGTTCAGAGTACAGTCAGCTATCATCTCTAGGGTTATTAATTTCAATTCTTCCGCTGGAAGGTCACCCTTAGTTATCGATCCGGCATACAACAAGGGGCCATATGCTCAACGCCTTCCACATGAAGGAGCTAGAAGGATTGGCGATTGATTGATTTGTAGGCCTCTTTTATTTGATATGTCTTCTACCTCCGTGGTAAATACCGCTTAAGTTTTATGCCTCCCTGACGCTGGTCTATATGCTTTCCAGTAGTCTGCATTCAACCGTTTTACTCATTAATACATGTTGATTGCCAGCATATCGCAGCATGTCTGGAGAGGCACGTTATCTGTTTGAAGCTCGAGTGTGGCTATTGGAGTGGAAAAGTTGATCTCCTATTATTAGTCTGGGAGCGTGATTTTGTAGTACATCAAGCTTTTTAAATGTTGCATTGGATGCAGTAATTATAACTTCTGATCCATATGTAGGATGAACAATAGGATTTGTAGGCTAGGAATAAATATCTTGATCTGCATCCAATTTTGTACCTGTCGGCCTTTTTGGGAAAACCATTCTTTTAGTTGCCTGCCGAGTTTGCTTATCAATATGCTTTTTCCAGTGCAGCTTGGGGGTAGGGTTACCATATATTTTTTACGCTAAACCGGGACATCCACGTAAAAATAAAAAAATAACATAAATTGTTCGATTTTTTCATTGTTATACTTTATTAACTTATAATTTTATAAATATTTTGCTATTCCAAATTGTTAATATTATTGAGTATCACAAAAGTAAACGTATATCCTAATATCATCTCAAAAATCACAAAAAATGTAGGAATTATATATACAAATATAATAAATTACACTTACATATTAATTGCAGTAATTCTTACCTTTACCTAATAGCCTATATTATAATGCCTATTAGCTTATTCTTATATCAAATATAAAGAATCTAATACAACTATTTCACACAAACAGAACTAAATACAATTATTTCACTACCAGCAAGATTTATAACCTGCAAGGCAACCTAAGTTTCAGTAACGTTTGAAACGGATATGATAGATCCAAAAGTATAGGCCACCGTGTCGATAAGGAGGTCGCGCCTCTAGTGTGATTAATCTGCAAGATCTTTTATATAAAAATCAATGTCACCATTCAGTCTTCGAAGAAACAAACAAGTTTCTTTATTTTTAATAAATATTAAATCTTTTTTTTTTTTTAACCTTTAAAAACCGGGACATATTTAACAACCTGCTGGGACGTTGGGACAAGTGCTTAAAATCGGGACGTATGGTAATCCTAGCTTGGGGTCAAGTTTTATTCCGAGCTAAGTGGGCTTCTTCTGTCCGTTCTCGGTCTCTTCTTAGTTATTGAAGGTGGATCTCATGATTTTTAGAGTGTAAAAAGGTGGAATTCGATTTTTAGGAGATTCACTATCATTCACATATCATCTATCCAATTTTTTAACTTAATGAGAACATAATTTAAGTAGGTCTCCATCGAATTGACACAACTTCTTGTAGTCCATACTATGAGGTCATCAGCATATAGAAGTGAGCGAGTACTTGGTATATCTTCAATAAGAGCAACGGCATCATCCACTATGATGTTAAAGAGCAGTGAACTGATCCATCCCTTTTTAGTCTGCTTGAAAGGGGATACAGAGTCCCTATATCTATCTTTAATGAAGTGTTTGTCCAGAGAAGGTGGAAAACACCTCGCTCATCCAGCAATCTGTGTCTCCAGGCTTTGTGGAAAGCAGTCTTGAAGTCTACGAAAACGGCTACTGCACTTTGCTTTCGTTGGAATTTTTTTTTTATCATGAGATAGTCTAGAGACCTGTTCCTAAGTTTTCTGAACCCCGTCTGGTTACTTGACAGAGAGCTTTTTTTGTTCTGAATTGCTTTCTAAAAAAAACAAAGTAAATAAATATGAGGAGTGCCAAGATGTGTAACATAAGTTCATGGGATTGATTTGATAAGTGTATCAAATCCTTAAGTGGTTCTGAGTGAAAAAATCACATTAAAACCAAAAGGGCATGAAGTCATATGGGGAGTTTTCTACTTCTATTATCATAGCGATGCAGATAAAATGATCTAAATGGCAAATGATCATTTCGGCCACTTACAATCCTCAAACTACCATATCTCGAATGAATGTAAATGCTGCAAATACAGATGCAAATTGCTCACCAGCCGAGAAAGTGTTTCATGGAAATGCATTCGCATTCCCCCGGCCTCATCCTTATCCCCTTAGTCATTTCGACTAAATGGACTTGTGAAAACAGCATTTGGTTTACAAATTGCTCAACTGCCTCGTTCATTGCCTTGCTCACTTTGGATTTATTTTTATTTTTTTTTTTTCACTCCCTCAACCAGATGTATGTATGGGTGTGTGTGTGTGTGTGTGTGTGCCTATTTGTGCGTGTGTTTGTGTGAAAAGTTGGAATTTGCATTGCCCTACCTTCCATTCACTCTCCCTTTCATTTCTACCGATTCTTTCACGCTTTCTCAATTACTTTTTTCCTCTGATTTGCAACTCTTTCATATACCTCCATACAGATACTGCCTCACAGTAGTTGACACTCTTCAACTAAGAACTACATTACCTTTTTTTTTTTCATTAAAGAATATAAAAACGAGGAATGACTTATTAGAATTTCCATGCCAATAGAATTATATAGAAGCCCATTAGTAGTATAAGAAATATGTTATTTTTTCAATGCTTATTATCAGTATAAAAATTTGTTATATTAACAAATAAATGTTCATGATGAGTTGCACACCCGCACATTTAAACACTTATATTTTTTTTTTGTGTGTTAATTTCTCGTACTTCCACTTTTAGCCGTTGATGCACAATATATCCTCTTTCGCACGGTCAGAAAAAATATTTTTTTTAGAAATTGATCTGTGTGTGCGTGTGTGTGTGTGTGTGTGTCATCAGAACTCAAAAAACGGAAAAACGCAGGAAGCTGAAACCTGGTATTTTCATTTAGGTTTGAATGACGACAGTCAACTAGTGTGGTGCGTAATATTTCTTGTGCTGCAGCTTATTTTGAATAATGTTATGGACAGTTCCAATACTCGTAGGCACTTCAGTCAATAATCACAATCAATCAGTCAGCAATCAGTTCAGCAGTAATACACCTGTTGTCCTGAATTAATGCGTTAATGCGAGATTCGAGGGAGGTAGTTTGCAACTTCAACCAGTCGTCCACTTCGTTGCTTGTCACAGACATTTAAACTGTTCTACCCATTTGTAAACGTTCGAACGGTTCAAACAATTATTCCCATACACTTTCAATATTCTTTCGTGGATTTCACTACCTTAGATACCCTCTGCAACTAAAAATCTAATCACTGAGCGTTGTTCTTCCAGTACAGTACAATGCTCGAGAGGACTCGCCACTGTTAACTGAATATATTTGAGGTTATGCTTACCAAATTACTCTCGAGCAGCTGATGAGAAACTATGTACGACAATGCCAACATGACGCATTGAAACTATTGTATTGAATAAACAAACCGTTTCTAAAATACAGCAATTTGTCTCGTTACTTATTGAATGACTCTCGTATAAACATTTAGGTGATGTCACCTCTCTACACTAATTGATTAATGGGCCTTCCTCTAACAATGGATGAGAATCTGAAAGTGATCAGAACCAAAACGCGATATGGCATGCTCCGAAGAAGTGGTCGAAGCATGAAACGACGTATAACATCATAGATGTTATCCACCCAATAACATTTTCAGTAATTATCATGTATCAGTAATTATTATGTATCTAATATCATTAAATATTAAAGAAGTTAATAACATAATTATTATTTAACATCAGAGACATTTTCCGTGGTAGCCTGCTTCATTTTGTGGTCATCGACCGGTTTCGGGCGTTCGCCCGCCCATCTTCAGTATGCGTTTTTCAGACAGTGTGACAACACAGACTTGCACATAGCAAATTCAGTTTCAACCCTCGCAATGGCGAGTCCGCTCGATTCATTGTACCTCGGAAGAAAACGCTGCAGTGATTAGAGTTTAGTGCAGAGGGTATCAAAGGTAGGAACTCCACGAAAGAATAGTGAAACTGTACGGTAATAACTGTGAAACTAAGTCTGCTCTGTGCAAGTCTGTGTTGTCACACTGTCTGAAAAACGCATCCTGAAGATGAGCGAACGCCGGAAACCGGTCGATGACCACAAAATGAAGCAGGCTACCAAGGAAAATGTCTCTGATGCTTTCCAGCTCTGCGGAACCAACCACCACAACAACTATTATTTAACATGTTTGAATATACGTATATTAATTTTTAAGAATGCACTTTTGGTAGAGCTGGCCCTGAATATGAAACACAAACACAAACCCAAAAAAATATTGAAATTTAAGCCTAATACCCCGTATATTTGGCATATATTGCCGCGAGATGATTGTGAACATAGCTGAAACTAGAAGATTTAGCTAGATGTTTTAGTTTCTTTTGATACTATAATTTCAACTTATCTTTAATGCTAATCAAAGCAATTGATAAATTTATTACAGAAAAGAAATATATATGAGTAAAAGAATAATTTTCTATTGAAGTTTTCCTATTGAAATAAAATATCACAGTTTCGAACCTTCCCTAAAAATACCCAGCTTTTACCATTTATACCTTATCTCAATACTTAAAATGAGATTGAACTAAGTTTAAAGCCGAATTGAAACTAAAATGACAAGAAAGGAGATGGAAGGGGGGATTTGGGGGAGAACGTAATGTTAGAAACAAGTAAGTTTGTTCAGATTTAGCGTCGGAAGTCCCTTTATCTGCAACACGCTCCGCTGAACTGGGCCGATACTTTGTTCAAATGTTAACTACACCCTGCCTCACACATAAATCAGACAAACTTTCTTAAAGGCTAAAATTATTCATATTCAAGAATGAGTGAAGATGTACATTTTAACAGAGATTTCTCTGTGCGCTTGATGAATTCTTTAAAAAAAATATAAAATAAATGTAATAAATATACAAAGGAAATATTTAGATATAAGAAAAGTCTCTAGTATGATACACTTACACGAATTCTTACGAGTTAATACAATTCGTATATAAAATGACAAATTTTGTTTTTAAATTTCAAATATTTTTCATTTGTACCTATATATATATTATTATTAATAACCTTTATTTGATAAGTATAATAAATACAATATATACAAAAGTAGTAAAGACAAAAGGTAAACAGCATGGCAAATGCCGTCTGCTGGAGTTGCTGCTTATAGAAATAATTCAGTTAAATAAATTACTTAGAGATTTATATGAGTTATGTAAATCGATTAATATAATAAAAAGAAAGGCAAAACTAAATAACATCTTTTTGATGCTAACTACATATATACTTTAGCAATACTTTATAAGGCTAACATATATAGATAACAGTTTAAGCAGTTCGGTCATACAGCAAAAACAGGGAAAAACGAAAACTGAGCTTGTAAAATAATCAGAATTATTAAAAAGAAAAGGAAAAGTAAGAAATCACTGAAATAGTAAAATTACATTGCTGACAATAAATTAAAAAAAATAATAATAAAAAGTTGTTACATTGCTGTCAGTTCTGTGCTAAATTAGGTAAATATAAGCACTAAATAAAATTAAGAGTTGAGAAGTTTTAGTCTATAATTCCAGGCCAGTTTGGTAAAGGTAATAAGAGGTCTACACTCCGAAGAAGAGAGATAATGAACAATGTGACGACTAGTTAAGGCAGATTTCCCCAAATACCGAGATCGGAATTCCGTCAATGACGGACACTCGACCAGGAAGTGAAAAAGATCTTCCTGGACACACCGGGAGCAAAGAGGGCACAGTTTCTGGGGGTCTATATCTTGGTTCCAAGGGACGCAACTCAATGGTAATAGTTCCCCTCTAAGTTTAAAAAGCCAACTCATATCATTTAATAATAACTTATTTTTTGCATTTTGACCAAAAAACAATCCGAATTGAGAGTTTACGTCCACCAATGTCCTATACAAAAGAAAGCGTTCAGTACCTCTGGCCCGCCTAAGAGACTCCTCCCGAAAACTATCTTTAATCTTTATGAGAATTTGTGACTGATATTCTTGCCATTTTTCACGGCTGCCTAAAGAGAAATCCACCTCAACCGAATACTTCTGAGCTAGTGCTATCCATTGTCTAAAGCAGCCCACACCATTCCTGATAAGTTCCAAAGCTACAATGCGTGAGAGACGCCACTCCGGGAGGGATACAATTTTATTACAATAATTGAAATTTAGTCTCAAAGTATACAGGAAAAGAGGATCTACTGCGGTTTCTATATGGAGCATATACGACGGAGTGCATGAGGGCAGAGAAAAGAGCTTCTTAAGGAAGTATCTTTGAAATTTTTCGAGAAGGTCAAAGTTCTGAGATCCCCAGATTTGGGCTCCAAAACAAACTATAGCTCTCGAAACTGAATTAAATACCTGATATTTCATGCTAAGTGGGATCTCCTTCTGGGAGATAAAAGAAGACCAGGCTTTATTTATTCCCACCTTAGCCGCTGAGATTTTTTCAGTAAAGTGGCTGTTTAAGGAGAGACTGGACTTTAAAAACACTCCTAAATATTTATATTGATTAACAATCTCAATCTTCTGGCCCTTGCAAAACCAACGTTCTCTAGCGGCTAAACGACCTCCCTTCCTGAAAACAACTATCTTAGATTTGTTTGGGTTTACAGAGAGGCCCCATCTTCGGCAATAGATCTCGGTAATATTAATGTTTCTCTGCAGAAGTACAGGATTGTCCGAGATGAGTACAACGTCATCCGCATACATTAGAACGCTGATCTTTATATTACCAACCCTTACGCCGCCCTCCAGTTCCCTCGACAAATCATCTATAAAAATAGAGAAAAGGATAGGACTGAGGAGGCAGCCCTTACCTATATATATATAGAATGTTGGGGGATGGGAGACAACCAACCCACCTAAACAGGTAGGGAAGTGAAGAGCATGCCAGTAACATAGAACCAACCCCATACATTTGGAATTTAATGCCACAAATACCGCAAAACTATCAAAAAACAATACTTCAAAGGTAATATTAATACAATATAAGTGGTAGGATCATACATTGAATTGAAGTAGTACTTTAGAGGAAAGCATAACGTTATTCTTCCGCCCACAACCTCCCCTCCCCTGCCAAACAACCATCTTTCTAGGAAAATGTTTCAAATAAACGTTGTAGGTGTTTATCTAGGTAAATAATATACGAACTTTAAAGCAAAATCTGATAATATATTCGCTGAAATGTTTACTTTTGAAATTGGACAAAATTTTGGTTTACTTTGTTAGTTAGTTGTTTTTTTTTTGTTATTCTGGTTTTGAAAGATTATTTTACGATGTGATGAATGTAAATTTTCCAATAATGGATGATTGAACACGTGGAATTTCCGAATATGGGCAAATGAAAATCCAGATCCTACATACGTAGGATACTATGGAGACAGACAATAATTTTTTATAAATATGTGGTGCGACTTAATAAGGGATCAACTTGTACGTTTCATAGTAATTAGAGCCTTACATAGTACTGAGTTGCACTTTTAAAGGAAAGCTTAACGTTGTATTTTTGACAACTATTAATATCCATCCCCTACTGTAGGCATATGTAATACTGACTACACTAGCTCATTCTAGTAGCGAATTGATCAAGTATCTATGAATTGATAGACCCGATACTTGTAGAAGTAGCGAATAGGTTGGAGAATGCTGCAGGAAGGATACATGTAGTGTGGATCAAAGGGCATGCCAGGATCCAAGGCAATGAATATGTCGATGCTATTAAGTCGGGTGAAGACATTCCGCTAGCTAGTTTGAGAGATATTAACAATGCTCTGAAAAGTAAGTATTTAGAATTATGGCAGGATCAATATGGGAAAGAATATAGAGGCAAATATTATTCAGACATACAGCCTCGAATCCCTTGTAGACCTTGGTTTGAAGAGTTGGAGGGGGAAAGGCAATTCTATACCACGATAATGCGATTGAGGTTTAACCATAATCTCACCAAGCCGCACCTTTATAAAATACGCATCGTAAATAGTCCCAAATGCGATTGCGGTACCGGAGAGGATGGCGACATCAATCATTTACTCTTTAGTTGTAAAATGTATAGTAAAAAAAGAGAAACGTTTGTAACCGAACTGTCCAAGTATGTACGATTTCCTTGTAGCGCAAAAAGCATATTGGTGCTAATGGAAAAGGAAGCGCTTGTTTGCATATACAAGTTCATCAAAGGGAATAAAATGAAAATATAAGTCGGATTAGGAATTATCTTTCAGTACATTGTAGTTCTGTGCTCATTTCATTTATACTAGACACCAAAACAACATAATAAACAAAGGCATTAACATAAAATTGTTTTGGATATGAAATGTCTAATGATTAAGGATAAGAGCCGCATCGCTCAAAATACCCTTATCTCTGCAAGGATGGAGAATTAAGAAGGGAAAGAGGGTGCAGAAGCCTAGTGTGGAAGACTACAAGAGACATGTCAATTTGAAACGATAGGGCTGTTTTTTTTCCACCAAAATATTGGCAGTTATTTTGATTTTGAGGGCTGGAAACTTATTCCAGTTATACGTTAAAACATAAGTAAGAGTTTAGCATTTAATCTAGATAAATAATTGATTTATACATAATCGCTGTGATATTATAAAAATATTTAAATTCATTTAGGGAATATATTTATTTCAAAAATAGTGGTGATTTCTTGATTATTTTCTAATACTTCACTCTCTTAAACATATACACTTACAAGCCCCTTTTACAAAACCGCTCG
>JAAEAF010008382.1:0-41193 GCA_011037195.1 Triatoma infestans
CAGCAGCCAGTTTTAATATTTCTGAAAATCTTAAAAACAGCTGGGAAAGCAGAGAAACTCTTCTTTACGAAATGTTCAGAAGCTTTCTTAAATTTTCCCGAACTGGAGAGAGAAACCCCCAAATAGATAAAAACTATTCGCGGTATATATTATTTTATTATCGAATATAAAAGGGTTTTAAATTAGGTGACCTACCAGCCTTCTGGAAGGGAACTATTATAGTTTTCCCTACATTAACCGTCAATGAATTGATCTGATAGTATGCCGACAAAATTCGCAATTTTAGCTGTACGTCCCTCCACGAATATGCAGTTATTGCCACACATCATCGGCACTGGGGGACAAATGGCTCGTCCTAGTTTTGATCTGGGCACTTAGCACACCAAGTTTAAAGAAAATCGCTATGTCCTACTCAGTAAAGTCACACAGATTTTCTTCAAATTTGGAATTCTGGCAATACATTTAATGAACCTTCATATTATATAGGTGTTGGAACTGTATTATATAGCTGTTAGAACCTATATAGGTATTATATACTGTACTGAACTGGTATTTTAGAGGAAAGCTTAACGTTGCTGCTTCCCCAGAAACCCAAAAAAATCAATTTGCCAGGAAAAATGCTTCAAATAATAGTGATAAGCATTATTATGTGAAAATCGATGTGGTCATTTTCGAGAAAAACGAAAAAAACATTCAATAAAGTTGCACTTCCGATTGATCGATTTTGACCAAAACAGTATTGTCTTATGCCATAGTGATACTTAAAGAATACCAAGTTTGAACATATTGTGATTTTCCTTTGTTTATATTTTGTTCATATACACATACGCACACACACAAATAGACCATTCGTTGAAAACATTTTGTCATACTCAGGACACCTCATAACATATATTTCCGGTTCAATTTTGATAATTCGACACGATCGCAATATTAACTCTTAAGGCGCGTTCTCACGAGTCAAGTTTTGTTGTCCGATTTTAGTTGATCAGCAAAAGTTGAATGCGACTTGAATCAGTTTTGGTTCATACGTTTCAATTGAAATCGATCAAACCGTTTCAATAACGACACGGAGCACTCTAAGAGTTGAACGTAAAATGAGAGGCCAATTGGGCGATCCGGAGGTTTACACTTGTCAATACTTGAAAGATGACGGGTTCAACTGAAAGATGACTCATACTTGAACGATAAAGTTTGATTCGGTCAAACTTTTCCAGATTCACTAAAAAGTTGATCAACTTTATTGAAACAAAAGGTTCTCACTAGGTTTTTCATTCAACTTCTGTTGATCAACTAAACTTGACTCGTGAGAACGCGCCTTTACCAGCAGTAAGAGAAAGTATAGGGAACACCTGCCAACGACCTTGGCAGAAATTAAGTCCATGTCAGGGAAGGCTGAGTGTGAGATGGAAAAAGAACCAAAGGCGGTATCAAACAGCAGACAAAACACTGAAGAAAATAAAATAAAGTGAACTAGATTAAGAACAGAAAAAGATACTGAATTGAGTTCAAATAGAGAAATAATGTTTTACAGGTTGATACATTAAAGAATGGCCTTCTCTATACGGATGTTTCAATATATAGCTTAAAGATTACTTACCGACTAAACTTATCGACTGCTTGCAATGTTTAGCGTAAAGCCCGTTAATTTGTTCTTTCAATTTAATTATTTCTTCTGCATGAATTAATAAATCAGTTGCTTGTCCCTAAAATAGTTAATAAAACATGAAACACTAAAGTGGAAAGCAGTTTATTATAAAAAGTCTAAAGCTGCTTAGTTCCTAAAGGATTACTGTACCCTAACACCTCCTGATGGTTGGTGTATCATAATTCGAGCATTTGGTAATGAATATCTCAGACCTGGTTCCCCTGCAGCTAATAATAAACTTCCCATACTGCAGGCCTGACCAACGCACCAAGTCGCTATTGGAGAATTTACATACTGCATCGTATCATAAATTCCGAGACCGGCAGTTACACTCCCTCCTGGACTGCAAAGTAAAATAAAGGAATGCTATTTGTCATAGATGACATTTTGTACGTCCAATTTCCGATTAGATTTCAGTTTCGAATTTGTAGTTGTGGACGGATGTAAACAGGTTGAAGGCTACTAGTATAGTATGCGCTCTACCGTCATGATTCTGGTATGATATGCTCTCTAACCACAAAAATTAAAATTAAAACTAATGTTTCCTAAAAATTTATCAAGGTTAAACTATAGTTATGATCGTCCCTCATGACAGTAAGCGCGCGAAAATAGAACATGATCCACTTATTCTCGAGTTTGACCGGCCAAAGGTTTTTTGGCCCCAAGGGGGTGTGGGGGCGGATCACCCCGTAAAAGAGATAACTGAAGGCCTTACTCTAGTAAGGTTATACTACTAGAGTAGAGCACATATTTTACACAGTAGGTATCATTAGGGATGATGACAGAGCACACACTATACCAGCACCGGTTGAAGTTTATAAAGATCTAGAGTACCATATGTCAAGAATGGTATTAAAATAAAAATAATTATTTGCTTAAAGCTACTCACAGGTTTAATAACTAATTTCCTTATTACGATTTTCAACATTAGTGAGATTTTTCGAATATTAGTTATTCTTATTACCAGGGGTTGATTGGTGACAACTTCTTCTTTTTTAAAAATTATTTATTCCTTCCCAGAACAATAGTTTTGACTTAATGAAGTTATTTTCATCTGGCATTACAATTCGTTCATCTCATCTGTTCGAAAAAGAAACTCTATTCAAACTTATTCTGAGCGTAAAAGATCTTTGAATTATTAAACTTGTTATGAATTATTATGAAGACAGGGTGGAAGAAGTTTGTTTAAAAGAGTGATGGAGCTTTATTTAATAAATCTTATTTTGGGAAACAATTCACAAACATAACACATTCTCGTAACGACCTGCACTCTTGATGTTAACTGTCAACAACTGTCTGTTTTGTTAATAAAAAAGGCAACAATCGGAATAAACAATTGGAAAATCCTTAAGTAGAAGATGTTAAGCTGAATATACTTCTTCGTTTGCAGAGTCTATTTTCAGTTACAGAATATTTTTATCCTATGAACGTGTTGTTTGTGAATATTTTATTATCCAAAAGAAGCTTTAGTAAATAGAACTTTTCACTCGTTTAATCAAACTTCTCCCACATTGACTCATGTTTTAATAAGTTAAATAATTTAAATATCTTTTCCCTGAAGAATGGACTTGAAGACAGTTTGTTTTTTTAACAGTAATTAGCATGAAGAAAGTGTGGATGAAGACCTCATTGAAAATGATTCAGACCTAGCTGAAGATGACCTCATTATGTCGGAATTCAGTGAATGAATAAGTAATGTGTATAAAACAAGAGTCTGTCACTAATCCATCTCTAACTTCTATTGGACCTTAATAATGAAAAAAATATTATACAATTTAAACAATATTAACACATGATCCGACAATAATATAATGGCAATAAGAAAAAAGTACCTATTAATATATATATGTATAGTCTTCCTGGAGTTTTGTGACTGCAGGTACAGTAACTGGGCTATCACTAATGAAGCCATTTCGTCGGTAACCTTCAACATAACATTCAGTTATTTTTTTCGCTTTTTTGCTTCATAGATTAAAAAATGAATGTGATATGAGACAACTGCCTGAATAATAAAATAATGAACTGATATATGTAGTTGTTCATTCAACCTTAATACGGAAGTTAATTACTCTCCCAAAACAAACTTACTACTCCCATTAAACAAATTATTCTTTCTTGTAAGAGCCTGGAGAAAATATCAAAGGCTCTTTCACCACGTCCTGTGTTTTCAACTACTACAGGCACCATTGTATAATTCATAGATGGAATCCTCGTCACCAACTTGACCTGCAAATATTTACAAACAAAATCGGCAAGATAGGAAAAATAAGTATGGATATATATGTATAACCTAGAATAAATAAAGATGTTCATAACACTGCAAGAAAATCATAATTCAGATTTGTAATGTTTCACTTGATAAAATCCTTCAAGTTTATCGGCTCATTTCGGTGAAGAAAAACACCTTACATATAAAAAAAAATGCTCTTCATGGAGAAGACTGTCACAATATGTAAACTAATAAAAATAATAATATTCAAAACAAGATTAGATTATAAGATTATCAACAACGATACAAGTTTCACGTCAATTCGGATATTATAACAAAATTTATTAATTATCAATACATTTAACACTTACTGAATTTTTAATCAAGCGTGGTGACAAATAACCCAAACCTGCTTTAAATAATTGAACTGTTTGTGGCAACATTTTAAATTTTCCTCTTTTGCTCAAATAGACGTAATCACGTTTGCACGGTCTAACAGTGTCAACGGCTAATGTAGGTTATACACTATGTCAGCGCTCTTCACTTGCTCTTTCTAAACTCTCGTGGGGGAGGGAAATTGTGGAAAAGTCTAGGGTCTAAGTCGCAATCTTTCTTACATTAATGGTTGAATTAATAATCAATAACTCATTATAACTTAATGAGTTCTTCTAGATAAATAAACTTTATGGCACATAAAGAAAAAATAAATATATTTTTCACTAAATATTTTACAACGGTACAAGAATATTAGGAAAGATTATTTGCAATAAAAACTAATTTATGTGATTGCTCGTGTGATTAGATGTGATTAGATTATTTTTAGAACGATTAAGCATACTTTTAGGAAAGGTTTTATTCTGGCAACCCTGTGACCAAAGATGGTAAAATTGCTACATTCCAGACTATTGCTTAGATTACAACTAATCTGTTGTCGGTTTGTTTAAGGCAACGTAATTGCCATGATATTGTTAGAATGGAGTGGAAAACTTAATTTGGATTTGAAATGCATTCTCGTGCGATATTCTTATTAGTGTCACACGCATCTTAGAGTTTCCACCTGAGATTTGTTTATGATGGCTAGAGAATATGACCATCTATTTAAATTGCTCATAATTGGAGACAGTGGTGAGTGAGTCAATTTAGCATTGTATTTTTAAGTTTTTATTATTTATTTTACTTATTATTTTTCCAAGCTAGTTAGTACTGTCAATTATTTTCTATTGTAAATAACATTCCAACCTACATGATTTACGAACATGTTTGTTTGTCTTTTTTTTTTTTACTAAAAGTGCATTTCTGTTTTATACTGACTTCAGTTAGGGTTAATTATAGTTTAACATTTCCATTCCTGCTTATTCTACTATTTGTTCATTTTTTGTTGCTTGATAAAATAAATTTTGAAAGGTTAGCCTGTTTGAAGATTGGTTGAATCCGTAATGTTGGAAAACAGAGATTTTTTGTTTATATGATTAGCCATTCTACGTCATTTTTAATCATTGACTCGGGCGGTTCGCCCATTTCCGAATGTCTTGATAAAACAGTATAGATTCGAGCAGTGCCAAGTCCAGGACACACATTCTTGACTGTGCATTGTGCGAATTTGTGTTATCACACTATTTATCCAGAGAAGGAGTATTACGGCCGAAACCAGTCGATGAAACAAAGTGAATCATTACTGTCACGGAAAACATAACTAATTATTATATACGTTCGTTGATTGCAGGGATTAGAGGTTTATAATGTAAGCGCAAATGTTTTAAATTGCAATCAGACTTCAAAATACGTGGGGCAAAGTTGTAGGCACGTATTTGGAAATTTATAAGCAAATATGAGGTTTTTCTGGTGTGAGTGAGTTATACTTAACTTTTACTTGTGTAGTCATCTACGCGGAAACAGTTATAGAAACATGTTTTCCACATTTGTCAAAATTAACTTATTAACTCCCTTTGATAAAAACACTTTTATAACATTGAAATAACAACTTAATTTTAAGAACATTTTATACCATTCGCTTGTTATTCTAAAATTGCACTGCTTAGATTTCATCCAAAAAAGTACTTTCGAATACATTCCCGGTTGGACTGAAACGTAATGAACGTCTAGCATACATCAAATCATGTTGTTTTCTATCTTTTATTCGAGGTAGCACCTCCGAATGAAGATATTTGGCAGATATACCGTTAGCATGTGTAAATCTACTTTTTCTTTAATTAGAAGTAATCGTGTCAGATTTATGATAGGAATGACAGTGTCGTATCATGTTAATGATAGGATTAAGTCAGAAAGACCTGTTTATAATATCTCACTAAACTCTGAGCTACATTATTCCTAATTCCAATTTTGATATTTGGTTTATCTAGTGGTAAGAATAGTGGTTTTCTGATATTTAGACTTCATTTACTGCTGTAAGCCAGTCCAGGATAGTTCTAAAATTAAAAATCACAAGACTCTTAAACATTAGGGTATCACCGTCGGTTCCGACGGGAAGATATAGTTCCCCAAATCTCTCAACTTGGGGGACCACTGAAAGGATTTTTCAGTTTTCACAATTTTCTTTATTCTTGTAAGCGAATTACACTCAGGTTTCGTTAAGCTCTATCAATTTTATTTGAAACATTTTTCTGGTAAATTTGATTTTAGAAAGTTCTGATGAAGAGGTAACCTTTAGGCTTCCTTCTAAAATGCCTTATTGTATATTTCTACATTTTTCTTTGTTTTTTTTTTTTTGGTCATGGTTACAAAGAGCATTCGATCATATTCTCCTATTACTTGATCCTTTACACTTCGTTTACATGTTCTCAGTACTCAAAATTATTTTAATTGATTACAATTTTCTCATATCATTTAAACTTTACATTTACAATCAGCTAGGTACTTTACTAAACTCTGAAGAACCTTTGGAGTTCTACAAATTATATTTTCATTATTGAATTATATTTTCATAATTGAATGGGTTTGTGAGACATAGGCCGTAATTTTATGACATAATTCTGTTCTTTCTCGTTCCAATTTAGTGCAGCTGATTAAGACTTACCCTGGATAATAGCTCCCATATACGGCATGAACTGATCTCAACCTGTTGATTGTGACTATAGCCAATCTGTTCAAATTTAATTGTTTAAAGCAAATGTTTTTTGAGATCTTACTTATGACAGATTTATAGTATCTTCCCTTAAATGAAGTCTCATATGCTTTTTGCCATTCTCTCATTACTTTCAGAGTTGAATATTTTTTTAAATCAGAGATTGGGATTGAAATATCTTTAATCTCAACGCTCTCCGTAGCTTCCTTTGCCATCGTATCCTTTAGTTTATTGTTTCTGATGCTACAATGATCTTTAGTCCAAGCAAAATTTACTTCAACTCCTTTAGTTTTTATAATATTTTCAGTACTATATCGTTTTGATTTTTTGATATAAATAAATGGTTTATTTTCATTAATACACTGATTATCACTAAGTATAGCAGATTTACATATATGTATATATGTACTTATATGTATATGAATTGACATATACAACATCTAACGGGGTACTGCCCAAAAATTCCAAACATAACCTCAATGATTTATTGTGTATTGCTTTTCATGGATGTAACTTCTTATTCGCCTGTCCATAGAACATTGCTCCGAAGTCTAATAATGCTCATATCGTGGCCTTATAAAACATAAGCGCTACTTCTGGGTTTGCTCCCCAGCTATGGTGCGTTCTAGCTCTTAATATATTACAATAATTTTAGCTGTCTATAATATATTACTTTCGTCGCTGTCTTTTTTATATGAGCTTTCCAGTTTAAGGGCTTATTTAATGTAATACCTTCCTTAAACATGGGAAATTCAAGCCATTTAGTTTTACTATCCCAGGGAGAGGATTCTTCTTTTTCTCGAAAAAGGGCACAAAATCAACTTACTTTCTGATAGTGTCATACCATTTTCCTAATAACCACCTTTTAGTTTTGTTACTGCTTGCGACATAACTGTTTTCTATTGTTCGATAGACGTTCTTATCTCATAAATACATACCTCATCGGCGTGCTGAATAATTTTTACCCATGTTAGTAAATGTTCTAATCTGCTACGTATAATGTAGAATATCCCCCTGAGGTAAACCTAGGCACGTTTGCTGTGGCCCTCTAATCTTATCATTAATTCCAACAAAAATATACCTTTTTTGGTGATCAGGGGAATGATATTATTTATGAATTTAGCGAGGATTTAAGATTACTTAATTTTTTTGCCAGAATGGGGATTTGGACGGAGTCGTAAGTTGCCTTAATATCTAGAAATAGTGCTAGCACACTTTTAGTGAAAGCCGCTTGAATTTCTACAATCAAGTGCATCCGATAGTCGCTTATAGAGTTTCTTTTTCTAAAACCATATTGGGATTTAGGAAACTTGTGATACTCTAACCATCATTCGAATCTAGTTTTTATGAGCCTTTCTAAAGTTTTCATTACGCATGATGCCAGAGCTATTGGACGGTATGACGAATCAATTCTTCTTGGCTTGTTTGGTTTTTAAAATCAAACAATCTTTATCTACAAATGAAATAATCTTTCCATTCTTCAGGATAATTTCCATTTTTCCACATTTGGTTAAATAACTCTAATAATTTCCGTTTCATATCGGAGGTAGATTAAAGAGCATAGAGTACTGAATTTGATCGATACTGGGCGCGCGCTATTTGAGTTCCGTTTTATTACTGAGTCGAGTTCTTTAATACAAAATGGTTTCATCAAAAAATGTTTTTTTTTTTTTTTGAAAATCGTCTCTATTGCTATTAATATTTATAATATTTTCTGCGTATGGTGGAGCCTAGGTTATCTAAAAACTGTTAGCCCATTCACCTTCCTCTAAAGGTGGATTATTTATTACAGATTTGTTATTAGTGATTTTATTTTATTGTTTAATTGAGACATTTTTATTTAAATTTGTACAGTAGTTCTCCCAGGATCTGTTCTTACTATTTTGTATTACTTTTTTTGTTTGAGCCTCACATTTTAAATTGATAATAATTGATGCAGGTGGGATGTTCTTTGTATTTTTTGAAAGCTTCGGAACTCTTGTTTACAGCCTCTGCACATTGTTCATTCCACCAAAATTGAGCATTCCGTGGTTTAGTTTGAGGAATAGTTGCTTCGCAAGCATTATTCACGACTGATATAAAATCGTTAATAAAATCGATTTATGATTTCGCGTTTATTATTACTTAAATGCTCCGTGTATTTTCCCCAATTCGCTTTACGTGTATCCAATTTCCGGTAAGGTTGTGTTATAAATTTTTGAATACATTTACTTATTGATTGTAATATTATTGATAAGTATTTGGATCCTAATGGATCGTCGTTTAAAGCCCAGGAAAACATAGAGGCTATATTAGGTGAACACAATGTCAAGTTGATAGCAGATTTATTTGTTTGTGTGATATTATTCATTAATGTAGGCTAACCGTCATTCATAAAAATAACATTACAATTCTGTATAGCATCCTAGTAAACTTTGACCCTTTGTATCCGTATAACTGGATCCAAAGGCTGTATGGTGTATGAAATTACCCGATGGTAGACTTTTTAACATATTCTTCCATTCAGTAGCGTATACAAAATTCGTTGGAGGGTTATACAAAGAGATTATTGATAAGGTACTATGGTTATTTAATAAAATTGAAATTCCTACTGAAAAAACATCATTTATGTCGTATAAAATATCTATTGTTTTGAATTGCTATTAATTAAAATTGTTACACCTGATTTTCCATCATTTAGATCTTTTCTAATTACGTTATATCCCTTAAATTTTTAGTTTTATTGGGTTTTGAACCAGGTCTCACTAATTACCGCAATTTTAATATTTTCATTTAATAAAAAATTATCCATTATTATAAATAATTTTAGTTTTCTTAAATTCATAGTTTATGAAAAAGGTTTTGTAATAAATGTATATTTAAATAGCGGGGAATTTCAATTTAATTTAACGATTTAATATGTCATCGTGTTGTTTATTAATTAATGTAGTGAGTTACTCTTTCATTGATTAATTCAACTAATTCCTCGCTTGATAAACTTTTGTTTACTTTGGATTGAATATTATTCACAACTAATATATTCAGGGTAATGATATATAGGATATATATAGGATCCATTCTTAGACCGCTCTTGTTCTTAATTTACTATAACGACATGGGTGATATCTTCTCAGGAAATATTATTTTATTTGCCGATGACACCACACTTATCTCAAGAGGCAAGGACTTGAAAGAAGTGGAGACAAAATGCACTATATATCTGCGAAATTTGAAGGAATGGTTAAACGCAAATGAGCTCATTTTAAATGAAGGAAAAACTATTTAACTAAATAAAAAAAAATATTTAGTGTAACCATGAAAGAAGTTCCTGGGAATAACGCTGGATTCGGGTCTAACATCGAAGCATCACTTGCAGAATTTGTGCGGTAAAAGTAGCACAAATAGTATACATGGTCAGAAAGCTGAGAGATGAAGTATCAGTAGAGGTTTGGAAAACTGCCTATTACGGGTTGTTTTATTCTAAAATGAGCTATGATATACTACTATGGGGAGCAGCTTCTGATAGTAATCTAGTCTTTAAGCTACAAAAAAAAGCAATAAGAATTATAATATTTAGACAAAATAATAGAGATAGCTGTAAAGCATTGTTTAAAGAGCATTCTCTTCTAACTTTGCCATCTTTCTCACTTTATCACTAATTTATTGGGATAATACTAATAATGTGATCAGAAATGATTTTGTATCAATATGGCATAAGAAGCAAAAAAACAACTTACACATACCAGCTAAAAGACTGAAAAAATCCGATTTGTCTCCAACTAGAATATCTCGGAAAATATATAATAACTTGCCGTATAAAATTAAAGAAATTGAAGAAAAACGGTTCAGAAAAGTAGTAAGAAGATTTCTGATAGAGAAAACTTTCTACAGTATTAGGTACGGCCATAATTGGCTTTGAATTTTTCGTTTTGAGAAATGTGGTGACAAATCGATTGTTTTACTTTTTATCAGTTTATCAAGTTTTTTAGTCTCGTGTTAACTAAATGAGAGGTTTAGTGGGGGAAAATCCGTTTCTGAGTTGATTATAGGAGTTTTTATAATTTTAGAATAGGTCCTCTCGTTTATACGTTATATTCGCTTCAACATATGCTACATTTTCTTCATACATAACGGTTCTAATCGTTTTTTGTTTCTTAAACTCTGGACATAGTTTACGATCCGTCCCTGGTCACAATATATACATTTTTTTCATTCCTTCATATTTGCAATCCTTTTTCTGATGTTCTTCACTGTATTCTCTACATCTTAATTTACCCTTACATTGTGCGCTAAAATGGCCATAACGTAAGCATTTATAGAATTGCACTACTCTTTGAACCTACGGTTCCACAGGGCACCTTACATACAATAGATAAACATATGTAGGTAATAACCTGTCCTCGAAATGTTTCAAATATCGTTGATGTAGTTTTCTCAATCGTTTTTCCCTCATTATCAATAATTTTCCTTATATGTCTCTTAACACTCATTAATGTAACGATAACCATGTGTTAAAAATTTCATTATTTCTTGTTCATAAATAGAGAAATCGACATTTCGTCTGTTTCTACCAATTGCATGTTAATGAAGTGAAAATTGTTAAAAATTCAGAAAGAGAATCAGTAAACTATGAATTTAATAGAACAATTTCTTCATTTTTTCACAATTTCTCGAAAACTGTGGCAGCAGGTTTATTTTTTAGTGAGGGAACTTGGGGAGCTGTGAGGTCATGCTATCCCAGTCCCAGGTAATTATCGTTTAGCTTCCCCTACCATTATATTTACGGCATTTAAATATTTAATAAGAATTCGCTGTTAAACCAAAATTTTTAATTTGGCACTATGATAATTGCAGTAAGAGAGTGTTTGAAACAGATTTTTTTATTTTCTCTTATTCCCAGTAAGAGAAAGTAATTGAGATGGTGTAAGATTTTCGAAATTGAGTTTTCTACAAAAATACTTGGTTAGGGTCCCTTGAATAAAAAAAAAATTTTTTAGAGACGGTCTGTATGTGCGCGCGCGTGTGTTTATGTTAACAGAATATCTCAAAAACGAAAAGTCGCAGGAAGTTCAAACTTAGTATTCATTGAGGCACTACTAAGTTTTCGGGCAAAATCCATTAAGGGAAGTGCGACTTTATTCAGTGGCTCCAACGATTTTATTTAAACATCGTATACTATGTACACACATATATGGACCTATCACTTTAATTTGAAACATTTTCATCTGAAAAATTGATTTTTGGGAGTTATGGGGAAGAGTAACGTATGCTTTCCTCTAAAGCAGTGCTCCATAACCGGTGTGCCGCCGCGCCCATAAGATAACAGTAAGTACAATGGAGGGGTGGCCAGCCGCGCGCCGCAATGTATAATATGTAAATAATGCAATAAAAACATACCAAAAGTGGTGAATAAATTTGACCACTATTTTTTTTCAATTATTACGGAAAAATAGTACGATTGGATTCGAAATCCTTTTGCAACCAATGCTATAAATTCTCTGCAGATGCGCTTTCTCTGCAAAATCGAGAGGAATTTATTAAATTGAGTAACGACGGGACGCTTTTCCGAAGTCCATTGGATGCTTTCTGGATTTCGGTTAGGAAATAATACCTCGGACTTTCAGACCACGGTATTTCAATTCTTCTCCCACTAGCAACGCGGAGATCACGGGTTCAAATCCAGTCGTGCTGCTCTTAAATTTTCTCTTCCTAGGATACCCTACAGCTCATTGTCCAGTGATGGACAGTGTTGTCTGTAACAGGAGAACACTGTCCGGAAGCCGGCAGTGCACTGAGAAGGCTCCGGGCGCAAATGACCAAACAGATGTTGAGACGCCTTAAATAAATAAATTAAATTAAAAATTCTTCTCCCATTTTCAACGACATATTTATGTGAACAAGTTTTTCAACTCTAGTGTTAATTAAAATGTTAAGCGGTCGTGCTTAAAAGGTCTTGATCAGGAACTTTGGGTTGCACTTTCAAATCTCGAGCCGAATATAAAGCGTTAGTCTTCATTGAAACAAGCTCGGGTATCACATTAGTTATTCTTTTTTTTTTACATTTCATTAATTTTTCGCAGGTGTGCAATATAAGTTACTTGGTGTCACATTGAGCTTCTCGATTTCGGACAGCAGCCACTTGTAACTATACCCCGGAGAATATTTTACAATCAGAAGACAGACCAATTCCTCAGTAGTCGGAACTTGTGCTCTGAAGACAGATACTTAATTTCTTTTGGTTCGTTTATAATGGGTGCAATGAATCTTTCTTCTATTCTCCTTTTCATAGGCAATTGCTCCTTTTCACAGAATCAGGCACTTGCTTTGTCATTTCAAAGCCAACGCATCTTTTGGATAAAACCTTTATTTCTGTACAATAATCTTAAATCATATTGCATTATAAATAGTGTTTTTACTTACTCTTACAGTTGCAAGGGAAGTATTTTCACGAGAAATACAATCTAAGATCCCTAATACGAATGTTTCTAGCGAATGGTTACGCGCGTGGTAGAGGGCGGTACGTGTTAATTACAAGTTTTGCTGTAATCTAGACCATTCAAGTGTCCTTATGCACCAAACACAATTAGCATAATCCCCACTATCCGTAGGTATATGGAATGCAAAGGTCAACTAAACTTTGAGTAAAAATTCTAAGTTTGCAGAAAATCAGTTATTATTGCAGTAAGAGAAAGTTGTGTCAGTGTTTCATAACAATTTTTTGCTTTCTCTTACTGCTGTAACAGGAAGTATTATGAACGATCAAATTTTCGAAATTGAGTTTCACAGGAGATTGTGTTGTGCGAACAAAATATCTCAGAAAAAGAAAAAATCGGAGGGAGTTGGAACTTGATATTTCTTTCGTGTACCACCATCGCATCTGACAGAAATCCGTCAACCGCAAATACAGTTGTACTGAATGCTTTTTTGAATTTATCGGGCCATATCAAATACATGTTCATTGAACCATCAAATACTTGGTATATTTCTAAATGTACCCAGTATTTGATGGTTTGTCACGAAGTTTTCTTATCTCCCATAATTGATGGCCGATACTCGATGCACTAAATAAAAATATCCAGAACAATATATGTTTCTTATGAGAGATTTGTTATAGCAATATTTTCATGAGTTAATTCAGAAGTAAATGTGAACAGTAGCCGCAAGAGTAATTAGCAGCGCTTCTTCAGTCTACTTAGTTCTAAAATTAGTTAGATAAAGTATTTTATGTACATATGTACATAAATTATAAAATAAATAGATCAACTTATTCAATAATTACCAAATAAAGGACATACGCTTGGTACAGAACCATCAGCGGGGGTGCTAACTAGCAAATACAAAATAAATGTTCTTTAATATTATACAATTCCCAAATAAAGAATAAATAATAAATAAATAATATATAAATATACATAATATATCAATAATAAATTATGTATATAAATCATTATACTTGAATAAATAAGTATACAATAAATTGTATATGTAATAAATCAATAATAAACTAATAGAAATGCTTTTTATATTAAATAAAATAAATTCTGTTATATTACACTAATAGATCAATTATATATCTTTTCATATCTTGAGATCCAAGCGCGCTGGTGTAATTGAATAAGGAAATCCAATCACCATTTAGATACTGTATTAATTCTTGTTGAGACAATAAAATCTTGTTTAAAAACTTTAATCGGAGATCCCTATAAGCAGGGCAAATACAAATGAAGTGAATGGTATTTTCTATTTTTTTCCCTATTGCATAGCGAATAAACTTGTGATTCATTTCTGTTGTATCTTTTATAATTTAGATTCAATAGTTCTCCTCTTATTTTAATTATCCAACTAATATTGTCAGTTGTAAATTTATCGCAGAAATAGATTGATTCATCACCGAAACTGAAATTTAGATATTTATAAATTATACTATACTGAGAATTTTGTGCTCTAATTATGCATGCTTCTATATGATTTCTGTGAATTTGTTCTCTTAATAAATTGAACTCCTTTTTACAATTATCTACATTATCAAAATTGATTTTTATTATTGAGCCATTTTCAGAATTTACATTATAAAGATCCTTGTACCAATAAATTTGTCTTTTAATTGTCTCTAATGCTACTATCTTAGGGTACCTATAATTTGGCATGCTTAGAACTTTTATAATGTAGTTATGGTGTAACTGCAATGTATGGATGTACAATGGAGGCATATTTGTTTCCAAGGTGATAATGTAATTTGGTTTGTTTCTAGGCAATCTTAATAACTTTTTAATAAAGTACATGAATAACTGTTCTACTTGCCTGTAAGACTTTCCACGCCAAACTTACGCGTCATAGCACATGATGGCACGGGAAACAGTGTTGAACATTTCTAACTTGGCTGAAGCAGGAATTTTGCTATGCTATAAATGATTTCCAAACAAAATTGAGACCTATTTTTGTCTTTAATAATTTCATTTAAATGTTTATTTAAATTTAACTGAGGAGTTATGTGCAATCCAAGATATTTGTAACAATTAACTATTTCTATGTTTTCGTTTCCTAAAAACCAACCTTCTTTATTAGACGGTCGTCCGCCGTTTCGACATACCATCACTTTTGATTTATTTGTGTTAATCTTTAGGTTCCATTTGAGGCAATACTTTTCTAAAACATGAATATTGTGTTGTAACTCAACAGGATCCAACGCAGTCACTGCTATGTCGTCAGCAAAGGCTAGCAATTAAATTTTATTTCGGTTAATATTAATTCCTCCTATAAGAACTTCTTCAATATCATTTATAAAAAGAGTAAACAATAGAGGGCTCAACAATGCCCCCTGTTTTACACCCACTGTTGTCTCAAATTTATCAGAATATTCATTTTTATACCATACCATTGCTTCTGTATTCTCGAATAGTTCCTTTATAATGCACACTATTTTTGTGGAAATTCCGATTTCATGTAATTTATAGATTAGAGCGTGGCGATCCACTCGATCAAAAGCCGCTGCGAGATCTACAAAAAATATATAAACTTTTTGTCTTTTTTCCGCCAACTTGATATTTATAATATTTGATAAGGTAAATAAATTATCGACAGTGGAATACCCTGGTCTAAAACCTGCTTGAAATTTTCTCAGAATGTCATTATCCTGCACCCACTGCGTCAATCTCCGCAGTAATAAACCTGAAAAAATTTTCCCAATGGTATTTTCAAATGAAATTCCTCTATAGTTTGTAACAACATTTATATCCCCATTTTTGTGTATTGGATATATCACTGATTTTTTTGAATTCCAGTGGTACCAATCCCTTTTCGAAAATATTATTAAAATAGCTCAAAAGAATTTCATGGAAATTTTCAGGCGCATATTTGTAAAACTCATATGGAATTTGGTCAGTCCCCGGTGCTTTATTTGTTTTAGAGTTATCTAATACTACTTTTATTCAGACATAGTGAACGGTTTATCCAGAAATTCATTTATCACAAAGGGTGAAGCATAAGAAATGCGGGCAGTCAGTAGCGGCGGATTATAAAGAACCCTGAAGTAATTTATCCATTCTATTAAATCTATATCCCCTCCAACTATAAATACCTTATTCTTAAAATTATTCACTAAATCCCAAAAACCTTTGGTATCCTTGATAGATTTAAACTGATTTAGTAAATTTGTGTAATAATCCTTTCTCTTTTGATCACATAAAGCTTTATAATCTTTATTAAATTTTTGGTACGAACTTCTATCCTCATCATTATTTGTTTTCCTAAACTTCTTTAGTTCCTTAAGTGACAATGTACGCAGTTTTTTACAATCCTTATCAAACCGTTTCTGATTTTTCCGCGCTCTGTATCTACCCTTTGTATTATAATTTAACTGCATATTGGAGGAATCCGATATCAAGTTGTAGATATGATCCAAATCTAGCTCGGTGCACTTTGCTCTACGATTTTCTGTGTTTATCCGTAATTTATTTCTAAATATACCAAGTATTTGATGGTTTGTGACGAAGTTTTGTTATCCCCCATAATTGATGTCCTATACTCGATGCACTAAATAATAATATCCAGAACAATATTAAGTTTCTTACGAGAGACTTATTATAGAAATATTTTCATTAGTTAATTCAGAAGTAAATGTGAACAGTAGCCGCAAGAGTAATTAGCACCGCTTCTTCAGTCTACTTACTCCTAAAATTATTTTCAAAACTTGTTAGAATTAGTATTAAGTGTATGCTCTACTTTACAAGATTTTATTCATATCATTTTTTGCCACAGGAGTCGGTAAAAGTTCATTGCTTCTTCGATTTGCTGATAATACCTTTACAGGAAATTATATAACTACAATTGGTGTTGATTTTAAGATAAGAACGGTGGATATTGATGGTGAAAAGGTTAAATTACAGATATGGGATACTGCGGGCCAAGAGAGGTTTCGCACAATAACCTCCACGTAAGTATATCTAGATTAGAATATTGCTAACTTTTCTACATATTCATTTCCTAGTTTGGTATGCATGCTCTGAAGCTTTGTGTGGGAGATTGATTTTGAATGCTATGCTATGGTGCATCTAGCATTAAAAGCTAGATGTAAATCTGGTATAGGCTCTGTGTATTTAATGTAATTACAGCGTATATATATTTTTCCCTTTTAATTGTGCTACCGTCAAGGTGAGACCTCTCAATTTATATTACCCGTTCCAAATCTATTTCTTTAGGAAATTTTAGAATTTGGTGAGGTTCTAGGATATCTTTTCATCCAATACCCAGGCTTCTAAACCATCTCTGGATGATGGGGCGTTGTAGTTCGTCCGGAGGTGTATTGGAGTCTCATCCATCATCCCATAAATCTGCAAGTGCTATCGCGTTCTAAGCTCGCTTCTTCAATTGTTCCTTGAGTCTACAATGCTATGTGAGGAAACCTTTTAACATACGAACCTATTTTTGTTCGGACTGTTGCACGTGGTTGTAAGACCTCTTACGGCCTTAGCTGCCTAGAAAAGTCTTAATGTGCCTCAATTCTGCGATGGTGTGCGTGTAGAGGGCGGTGCGTGGTGCGTGTTAATTGCAAGTTTTGCTGTAATCTTGTCCATTCAGGTGTCCTTATGCACCAAACACAATTAGCACAATCCCCACAATCTATATTAAATGGAATGCGAAGGTCAACTAAACTTTCATACCAGTTATGAAGAAATTTGGGAGGATCGGTCAAGAAAGAAACAGTCAATTATGCCGATGTTTCGACAGAGTTTTCTATCTTTATCAAGCTTTAATATAAAGATAGTCGTCAAGATGTGGAAGTTACTAGTTTCTTATCTTAAATCATCTACAGAAAATGAATCGGTCATCAACAGTCAACAAATACTTTTATATTTCACACTAGTTCTCTTTTGACTTCCTTAACATTTCTAATCTCTTGGAGAGACAGGTAGCTTGTCCTACAGAAGGTTCCGGCTCTAAATGTAGAGCTGGTATAATTCTGAGATACTATAATTGATTGTGCCGCTGATAAGTATGTAGCTACATTCCATACATTCTATATTTATATATATGTTATATATTTATATACATATGTGTGTTATATATATTTATGCATTTATTAATAAATGTTGCAACAATTTTTAAACCTGATTTTTTGCAGGTACTACCGAGGTACACATGGAGTTATAGTTGTTTATGACGTTACCAGTGGAGATTCTTTTGCAAATGTAAAAAGGTGGTTGCATGAAATCGAACAAAACTGTGAAGTAGTAAATAGGATATTGGGTATATTCTTCATAACCTTAACAGATTAATTTATAATTATGTAAATGGCATTTTTTTCATACAAGGGTTGTGTCAAAGCTATGTGTCAATACCACAGTGGGTGATTAGCCACTAGATTTCTAGTTAACTACTAATCATAAACTTGTGGTCATTGGGTCCGCCCAACTCGAAACAGACGTTCTTTCCATCTGTTTCATTTTGTGATCATCTACTGGTTCCGGACGTTCGCCCATCTTTTTAGTTTGTTTTGATCTACAGTATGGTATCACAAACTAGCTCAGAGCAAAATCAGTTTACACACTCCAGTTATCATACTCGAGAATCAGTTAGACACACCGGTGTGTAAACTGATTTTGCCTTGTGCAATTTTGTGAACAGACTGTTGTATCAGAGAATATCCTGAAAATGGACGAACATATGAAACTGTCGATAAAACAGGTTACCACGGAAAAAATCTCTGATGAATTTGAACTTTGTTTGAATTTCAACTAAATCTTATCTATTGGTTATTTCAGACTAATCTTCTCTGATAAAACAAAAAAGAAATTAGTCACCGGATTCTCCAAATTCAACTCACCCGATTTTTTTGTCTTAGTACAGTTATTACAATTCAATTAACAATTTTTGTTCGAATTTGGACTTTTTACTAAAAGTTCACTTGGCCTTGTCATTATATAAAGTATAGGTTATAGTATCTCAATGTGACTATACTGTATTTTATATACACATCACTCGTCATCCTTATTTGTTTAAGGGGTCAACGTCATTAGAGGCCGGAGACTTCTCAATGCCTGCGGATAGTGAGCTGTAGAGGCTCCTAGTAAGAAAAAATTTTAAGGTAGCACCGGACTTCGCGTGGGAGTTCAGCACGCTACGAATGAGCTAATTCCTTACTGATATTCTTCAACCTTGGAATTGAGAATTATATTTAATGTACCCTAATATTATATAGATAGAACCATACAGAAATGGCACTGAGAGGCAGCATAACAGCTCTTCCTTAACAGCCGTCCAGAAACCATTTTTCTGGAAAAATGTTACAAATAAAAGTGATGATTTATATGTAGTTAGTATGCAAAGCTTAAAGAAGAAAGTGTTGGAGCCATCTTCGAGAAAATTGTGAGAAACTGAAAAAAAAGGCTGCACTTCTGGTCAGCGGATTTATACAGAAACCTTAGTGTTGGATGCGATGGTAGTACCTAAATAGAACCTCAAATGTTTAAGTTTGAGGATTCTGAGATATTTGTTTGACCGTCTGGGGCCACTCAATTCGTCAAACACCATGTCACTGCTACTCCATTTCTGTGCGCACTGCTATATTCATTTTCTCAGGTTTAAATTTATACTTCCACCATTTCGTCACCTCACCACTGCACGCCATGGACATCCAATTCAGTGCGCGTCTGCACTGAATATGGTAGTTAATCTGTCGCAGAATGACATTTTTAGTAGAAAAATCAAGTTTGAAGAAAATATGCTGAATCACTATTAAAATAATTAAGTTGTGTAAGTGCTTCAGTCAGATTTTTTCAAATCTTATAGTTTTCTCTTGTAACACAGATTTTTTATTAAATGAAATTTAATATTTCCCAGATAGTTGAAAATCGAACCATGTTCAAAGGAAGTCTGCAGATCATCCTTTGAAGAAATGATTTTGATACACACCCTTACAACAATGAAATTTCTTAATATTTTAGTTTTTAATAGTCTAGAATGAAGTGTATATTTAATTATACTAATTAAGTAATTTAATATTTTAGGTTTCCGCCGCCATTTTCATGACAAACACTTGAGTTTCCGTGATCCACAGGTTGTGATCGCGTCAGTGGTTTGCTAGAAACCGACGTTTCGCCGATATTGCAATGAGCCTCTTTAGGATCATTATACCTTGAAAGCTAATGGAGCAAATTCATTGCATAATTTAGCTCCATTGTCTTTCAAGGTGTAACGACCCGGAAGAGGCTCATTGCAATATAGGCGAAACGTCGATTTCTAGCAAACCACTGACGCGGTCTCAATCCGGAAACCCAAGTGTTTTTCAAGTAATTTTATTTAAAAATACTTGAGTTTCTTCGGATTGAGACTGCGTCAGTGGTTTGCTAGAACCCGACGTTTCGCCCATATTGCAGTGAGCTTCTTCCGGGTCGTTACACATGAAAGCTAATTAATAGAGTTGATTGGTCTTTCAGTGTCTAACGACTCTGAAGAAGCTCATTGCAATATGGGCGATACGTCGGTCTCTAGCAAACCACTGACCCGGTCTCAACTCGAAAACTCAAGAATTTTCCGGAAATGGCCGCGGAAACCTAAAAGATTAAATGGATATTAATTTATTATCTTTTTTTTAGTTGGAAATAAGAACGATACACCTGATCGGAAAGTGGTTCTCACTGAAGATGCACAAAGGTTCGCCGACCAGATGGCAATACAACTTTTTGAAACGAGTGCCAAGGAAAATATTAATGTAGAGGAGGTAGCTAAAAATTTAATATCAACAGATTTTTTTTGGGGGGGTGGGTATTGTACTTTTGCAAGCCCCGAACTTGAAAGGTTTGTTAAAAAGATCTACGATTAATAAATAAGCTTTAAAAGCACAAGCTAGGGCAAACTTGGCATTTAGAGGACAGGTGAATGTTCATTCAGAGTGAACTGAACTATTTATAAAAAACGATTTCAACGAACTGCCTAAATAATTAATTTTATGAAGTCCTGCCTAAGTAATTAATAACATTATGAAGTAATAATACCAATAAAGTCGTTTCTACGTACCTTTTAGATGAGACTTGAAATCGCCTCTTCCTCTAGCTCTTTTAATTTTTTGCTTCTTGTTACCTCTGAACTGGTTGAGAATTTTTGATGTTATTATTACGAGTGCGTTTTTAAAATAGGTTCGTTTTGAAAAAACTGGGTTGATTAAAACCAAAATATTTACTATTTTCCCAAACAGTCACCTTAAAAAACTTACAATTAACTTGCACACATTTCTGATAGCGTGTTACCAGTTTCCTTAACCCAGTGTCAATAAAAACGGCCGCTACTATTCTGAACCATTGATTAACGCTGTTCTTGAGTTCATCATCATCTCCAAAACACTGCCATATGCCATCTGTTTAAATGTACAAAGAGAGTCACTGCGCACCAGACTTGGGAAGTTGTCGAAAATTTCGCAGCGCAATTGCTGCAATATTTACTACAGTTCTGTTTTCGAGCATTAATGGTTTAACCCTTTCATTGCTAATACCACATTAATGTGGGTACACTTGACGTTCTCCACAGGCTAATACCACATTTATGTGTATTGGTCTAGCACTCTCCCACAGGCTAATACCACATATATGTGGTTTGATGCTTTTTCGTATCTTTGCTACTCCTACATGAAAGTGTATATTTTTTTACTTCTTCCAGCGACATCTATACATCCACAGGCATCCATAGAATATTTTTATTTCACTTAAATGGCAACAGATGGCAACAAACCTTTTTGCCAGTCTCTCATAATTGCGCCATCATTTTTAAATCTCCCATCGACATCTGTACAATTTTCAAAATATTTTCTTTTGCCTATTATGTTATACTAAAATAAAAGATGGCAATAATCCCTTGCGACCTTTTTGTCGGCAAATTTCTTGGGTTTATTATCCATCCCTTTTCCAAACCCTTTTACCTACATATGTTTTCATTGTAACGTTTGCGTCTGTTTGAATAACTTCTCTTTTGCAGTTTTTCAATATAATTTTCTATTACTTACACTTTTAGTATTTTGATTATTATTTTCGACATGGTACTGTCAACTGTTGAGACAATAAGGAAATCCACCAAATGGTACAGGAAGTTTTTTTCCGTGTTTCGAATAGGAAGTGTAGTGCCGTGTTTCGAGATATATCACACTAAACAAACATTCTAATTTTCTTTTAAGTGTTTTTTTATTACGTTTTTAATTTATATTTGTTTAAGATATTTTAAATATAATTTTATTTTTTTTATCAAACCTTTAATAGACTTATATTAAGCTTTACTTACAACTAAAAATTAATTAGTTCACTGGAAATTTAGACAGTTACTAATTACGAGTTACGAGTTACTAATCTCGTAACTAGAGATTTAAAAAGTTTAAAATAGAGATTTAAAAAGTTAAAGAGCGGATTTTAAAGCTTAAATAGTTGTATACAAAAAGTGGGGAAAAATCTACGACTGACAAAAGAATTTAGCATGGTGGGGACGACTGCCAGTGAGACAGCCTAGCACGCAGTGTACTAATACTCTGTACTAACTTATCAATGAAAGGGTTAAAACGATTCCACAGGTCAGCAATCCCCTCTTGTGTTCGGACAATAGGTCTAAGTTTTCCCAGAGCTTCATAATACGCGTTAGCATAATGATCGTCCCTATGTTCAAGAAAATCAACAAGCAACACCAATTTTCAATGTGTCCAAGAAAAGTGGTCTTGAATTTTCTTGTAGAAGGTGCTTGCTTAAACTTCGTTTGCTTTCGGAGGAGCTAAATGCATCACTAATCAATTGTCCCGAACGTTTATGCATGAAATACACAGGTCTCTTCCCTAATGACGATGTGCCATAAAAATCATCTCGTTTTTGATAACGTGCAAAAACATTTGAGTCGTTCTTTTTGAATGCTTCGGTTACCATTTTTGGCACCGATCTGGCATACAATTTTCTGTATCCTGATTTTTTATCACGACAAAATTACTGAAAGAGAAACTTTAGGAAGTTCCGTAGAAAATTCTGAAATCGTGAAATGTCGATCTTCAAGAATTTTAATGTCACTTTTTCCCCTGAATTGCATTTTATTACAGGGATCGACTGCTAAGTTCTTGGTCACGAACATTTTTTTGCCCTTCTCGAAACACAAGTATCAATGCCATTACCTTCTTAATGTCAGTCATAACAACTGCCCCATAAACTTCACAAATCTGTCCTGATCTTAGCAGCATACTTTTTTTTTTTTTAACAAAACCAAAATCACTCTACGATAATTCACTGTTGACGGGACTTATTGCCTGATCCTCTTAAATCGCTCAAAAGTAACATAAAATATGTATCTACTGTACAGCCGACAGTTAGCTGCTGAATTATATAATGCTACAGCGCATTCATTGTCGAATTTCCAGTTTTCTATTGGAGGCAAGTTCAAAACGAACCTTACTTAAAAGCCCATCATATTTTTTTTAATATAAAAGTATTTGTTGACGTTGATGAATTATATTATGAAGAAATTTGGTGAGGATCGGTCAAGAAAGAAAGAAAGCTTACGCCAACGTTATCCAAAGAGTTTCGACAGAGTTTTTTGTCTTTAACAGGGCTTTAATCTAAAAAACAATACAATGAGGAACCACAATGCATTAATAACATTGTAAAATGCAGAATAATATTAACAAAAAAAAAATTGAATAAAAAAATATTGAACTTACCTATAGATAGTCGTGAAGATGTGGACAAAGAATGTTTAAACATACACATCTGTTACATCACAGAAACATAAAAAAAGAGAATTAAAAGTTACTAGTTTCTTGTCTAAAATCATCTACAGAAATCAAAGTTGGGCTGAATAGGCAAAGAAGTAAAAGGGATTTGTGGAAATTTTTAGGGGTCGGGTAGGTGAAAGGGAATTCTAGAAGATCAAGTTTTGAAAAAAACCGTTATCCAGCGCGGACAAGTTAGATTATTTAGATTAGCCCTTTTTTTCTAAAGCACTCAAAAAACATACGCTCCGACCGTTACTTTCATTTCAAATCCCAACACCCTTATCCCTAAAAAATCAATATTCTTAGGGGTTTTTCCAGACGCTTCTTTTCCCCTAGTCATCCCAAATTTCATCAAGACAATAAAAAAAAACTTGCTATAATTTTCTCTAACAATGGCTATCCTCAACACCACATTAATAAAACACTTCATGAAATACTGTCATCTACACTCACCAACACACGTCATCACCATAACAACCTAACTCATTCTCATATTTCTGTTGACCAATCTCCTAGATATATTTCCTTTACATACATTAACAAACTGTCAGAGAAAATCTCTAAAATTTTCGAACACTCTATATCATTTTAGCCCACAAATGCACTCTAACACTATTAACAAGTTATACAGCAAACGTGAAGACCCTACTCCCAACAAATTACATCAGACCTCGTTTACCAGATAGACTGTACACTATGTCCAGCTGTTTATGTTGGTCAAACTACACAATACTTAAAAAACAGAATGTACCAACATGAATACGATTGCAGAAATAAAAATGATAAAGACAACATTACTCCACTGACGAAACATTTTAGGGAAAACTATCGTAAATTTAATTTTTCTAAAACAAAAATACTAGCAAAAGAAAGTAACAGGAAAAAATAAGTATGTATATTAGAAACGTATCCATCAAACGAAATGAATTTTTTGTTATTTTTCATAATGATACTAATAATTTGTCCGCGCTGTATAACGGCTTTTTCAAAACTTGACCTTCTAGAAATTTCCTCAAATCCCTTTCATTTCTTTGCCTATTCAGCCCAACTTTGATTTCTGTAGTTGATTTTAGACAGGAAACTAGTAACTTTCAATTTTCTTTTTTTATGTTACTGCGATGTAACAAATCTGTATGTTCAAAAATTCTTTCTCCACATCTTCACGACTATCTTATCGTAATTTCAATATTATTTTTATTTATTTATTGTTAATATTATTCTGCATTTTACAATATTATTAATGCATTATGGTTCCTCATGTAGTGTTTTTTAGACTAAGCCTTGATAAAGATAGGAAACTCTATCGAAACGTTGGCATAATTGAAGGTTTCTTTCTTTCTTGACCGATCCTCACCAGATTTCTTCATAATATTTTTTTAATTGTAGCCCAAATAAATTTTCATTCATTATGACTATGGTATCGTACAATAAGAGAAATGATAACCTTAAAAAACTGATGAGTACTTTTCTCCAAATTATAGATGTGGCTCCTTTCAAGTATTGACATATAATTTTTAAATACCTTCATAAAGGAAATTGCGATTTTTTTCGATTTTACTTTTTATTGGTTCCACCATTTTGAATAAGGTTATAAATAAGAAGATTACACAACTTTTATCAATCTGTCTATTTGTATAAAAGTAAAATTAACTATCATTTCATGAACAACCCATGTTCATGGGTTTCATGGGTTTTAATAAGCTGCAAGGTATGTCAAACCAATGGATCGCCATTTCAGAGGCTGTGTACATACAATTAAAAAAATATGCCCCCATAGTTTTCTAAGAATGCACTTTTCTTTATTTCGTTCCTTCTCTTGAAAAAGTTATAATAAAAACACCTCTGAATACGAATAAGTGGTTTTTAGCAATTGGTCTTTGTGTGTGTAGGGGCGGAGGGTCAGCCGGAAGTACCATTTAATCAATGGATTCTTTCCTTTTCCGAAAATGGCTCCAACGATTTTCTTTAAACTTTATATATCAACTACATATATAAAGGGCTATAAATTCATTTTAGGGTGGTGTGACGACATTAGGCTTCCTCTAAAGTACTATTTCCGTATAATAATAGTATTTATTAATCTTCGTTTCTAAACATACACAAAAGTCAATACATTTAATACACGAATAACTTGTTTACAAAGTAATCTTTTATAAAAAACGTTCCAAATCATATATTGCTCTATCCAGGAGCATAGTTTTAGGTACATTTAAACACTTTCATTGATGGTGAAGATGAAATTTCCTTTTGAAGTACATAAAATATTTTCCTTCCCATAAATAAATAATAGGATGTGAAAAACGAGTGGTTTGCTAGGGGAAAATGTATTATATGATCCTATCATACGTATATTATAATAGTAATAAGAATGAAATACTTTCTTATTGATGGGCTCTGCAGCTCTTGAAGAGCCTCCTGCTCAATTTCTAGTCACTCCTGACGATCTTTGGCTTTTGGCCACCATCTTCTTATTCTCATTTTTTTTACACACGTCACTGTTGGCCTTCTTTCAGTCTTTGCGTATAAATAGTATTTTAGAAATTCTATGCACTGGCATCCAATTAAAAACTTCTTGACATATTTAACAATGCTAATCTCCAGAAAAAGTTTTTTAATTTTCTGTTTGCATCTTCCAACTTCCTTCCCAAAACATCATCCTCAGCACTTTTCTCTCCCACACCAAAAAGATTTTCACCAAAAGGGTCCATGTTTCATAGGCGTACGTCAAGCGTATATTTCAGATCGGATTACTGTCTTATAAATAATTATTTTTGCTTTAATAGACAGGTTCCTAGATTTTAAAGCCTTTGTAAGGATTTTGAATATGCATCTGCACCCCACTGCCACTCTTACTTTCATTTCAGCCCAAATTTCATTTTTTATTCATTTATTAAAATTAAAGGTGTTGCCAAATTTCTAAACAGATCCGTTAAGTACTTTCTAAATGTTTTTTAATTTTCTGCTATTTTCTTTATAATCACTGTGCTGTGCTTCTCTAAACTTCTCTACTAATTTCACGTTTATTTATAATGACCTAATTTCACGACCTATTTCTTTATAATGACTGTACAGTGTTTCTCTAAACTTCTCTAATAACTTCACATATATAGATCTATTTCTTTATAATGACTTTACTGTTTTTCTCTAAACTTCTCTACTAACTTCACGTATATAGAGCTACTTACTTATAATGAGTTCACTGTGTTTCTCTAAACTTCTGTACTGATTACACGTATATAGACCATTCGTTTTCGGGAGAAACTTTTTTTTTAGGGAGAACGCTTACCCATCTTTATAATATTGATGTCAGTAAACATTTAAAAAATTCTAACTTTATACCAGCAAATTTCTTTGAAATTGATGTACGAACTACACATATATATAGACTTATCACTTTTGCTTGAAGCATTTTTCCTTATAATATATTATATGGGTGATTCTGGGGGAGCTTGGAAGGTCATACTGCCCCAAGTGTCTTTATTTGTCAATTATAACTATGTAAATGACAGTAAGAGAAAGTTGTGTTTCAAGCCAGCTTTTTTTTTTTTTACCTGCTTTTACAGTTGAAGAGAAGTTCCATTAAATGAATTCCTAGGATTGGAAGTTTGAAGATAATCGGTCAACAGTATGTAAGAAAATAGGTATCTGATTGTTATTATTATCCCTGTAACGGCTTTTTTTTTGTCCCCAGCCAACGAACATTTCGCTTGTTTTTATTAACAACGGCTAAACGTAACTATTATTTATATTTCTAAAAAAAAATTATTTCTAGCTTGAGTCTAGAATGGACTGTAGGCTTACCTCTAAATTGCATACCTAATATTTTTTGATTTTTGACGGTAGCGCTGTCATGTAGTCTGCAGGGCATCATATTTTCTATCAGGTGTATTCTGCTGGTCTCTTCTGATTGTATATGTATGTATAATGGATATGATTTTATGGGCCACTGAGGTGTTTAGTAAAATGTGCAGATTTATAGAAGATTTATTCAAATTAGAATTTACATTAGTTAATTCAGAGAAAATCGTGTTAGTGTTCACATCAGATTTTTTTTTGTCTCTGCATATTTCATGAAATTAATATTTTTGAGTTTGAAATAAATGTATTTTTGGGAGCCGTAGGTAATGTTTTCTGCTAGAAAAAATGGTGATCCATGGGTTTGGCATAGTATGTATAGATGTGTATTTTCCATAATTAATTTTTCTTTGTATAATAAAACTAGATGTTCCTGGCTATAACAAGACAGGTGCTCAGGACAAAGAAGGAACGCAAGGAAAGACAAGCAATACAAAACAATGATACTCTAAAGCTTGGGAAACCTAATAAAAGTAAAAGAAAATATTGTTAAATGGATAATTCTGCATAATTTTTACATCACAAGAAGAAAAGCAGACATTCACCAACATTTTCAAATTAAATAAAATGTACGCATCAGACAAAATTCATCGTTTTTTTTTTTAATCTCGAGAGGTACTTCTTAGCATAAAATGAATTACACTAATTTATTTATTTAATTAAGCTTCTATAAAAACCTTTTATTTTATTTTTTTTTTCAAAAATTGAAGATCTTAAAAATATATACATTATATAAGTTATAAATTATTCTTAATTATATTACCTTGAATTGTGCATTTGTTAATTATAACGTGTCTAGCTTGATCTGGCCTCTCAGTATATGTTAACCGTTCCAACAAGCTTGACACATAACACATGTGATAGTCTATATGTGATACATAAATAATCAGCTCAAATATTAATTTCTGCGTTGGAAATCGGACCTCATTCACATTTCACAACTTTAGCCATTCCATTGAAAAACAAACGTTATTTAAATCCGACATCAAGACATTCTATCCTTTTCTAAAATAATAAGTATAAACACAAAATTGAAGAAGACGATTCTATTTGGCCTAAATACTTCGTCGAGTTTGTTAGAGAGAGAGTGAGAAGTATTTTTATTCATGGATGTATTTGTAAATATGTGCTCTTCACATAAGCTTAAAACAACGTAAACATATTGTTTGTATATGTATACACATATACTTTGTATGTACCTTCTTCCATTATTTACTAAAAAAAATTTAATTAAACTCTTATCTAATTTAAAGTTTGGTAAAGAAGAGAAATTGCCGTATTCTTGCATTTATATTGCATATTAAGTTTTGTTGCTTAAGTTCATTATATGAAGTGCCTATTATTACGTGCTATAAATGATTCTTCTTAAAAACCCTTGGCTCCACCAAAAAAGTCTAGGGCATTGGACATCCCCTTACGCTTTTCACCATCTTCAACTCTTATTTTTCGAAATTCCAGGTCTGGGGTCCAGCCTTTCTGCTTCTTTCTCCTACATTACTCTCTGGGAGTTCTCTCCTGTGACGTCCCTATAGTCTTTTTTTCTTTGGATAGGCAAATTATCCTGGAAGATCCCGAATATATTTTTGGGATTCGCCACATCTCTTTTTCAATGCGGGCCTGCAAAAGGAAGCGATAATAAAAACCAGGATAGACCAGATAGGGTTTTGAAGGAAAGCAATTGGAGGAAACTTCAGAAATCAAATGATTAGTCTCCCGAGCATTGCTGGAAAATTCGGATCCTGAAAAATTTATCAGTAAGGAGCACTTAAGAGAAAAAGAGCCGTCCCGATTTGCCAGGATATGACACGTTAGGCTGCCCTATAAAATTGCCTTAGGGAGAAATTATAATTAGATTTGTTTTTGACTTGCATTACTAGGTAGTTACAAATTTTCTTTGCTGTTGTCTTGCAGAAGAATAGCTAAACCAGATATTGAACTGGAAAGAATTGTGTACGACTGGGAAGAAGGTTATAACTTGTATGGCGTTTCAAAGATGGTTCTCTACATATCGAGCTAGAAATTTCAATATTGAAGGTGAACCGCACTCATATAAAGTGCCTTCTTTTGTGCTTAAATAGTTTTCTTTCAGGCCGTTTAAGGTGTACACTTCATTTTGCACCATTGTTAACTACTTAAAAAGACTAAATTAGGCCGAGCCAACATGATGGTTAAATACCATAAAGCTGTTTGAATGTTACAGATATGAGGATTTCAAGAAGCAACAACTCTCAGCAAGCTCAGTTTTACCAAAATCTTTAATCGCAATCAAATTATGACCGCGACAGTTGTTATGGTTTTGGTAAGCCCATATTACGAGGAGATTTTTCAGAGTTGTTACTTCTAGAAGTACATATGGCTGTTAACTTACAAAACTTCAAGAACATTGTTGAATTCAGACCAGGCCCTAGTTTTGGCTGAGATTGTTTTGTATAATCAAAGCCGTTTTTTATTCAAAATTAATATGAATTTTCAAGAGATAGGCACTCCTCAAGGTAAATATATTCATCGCAGTTAAATTTCGTGCCGTCTGGCAGGTCATCTTAAAGATTCAAATTTACATTTCGCAATTTGAAGAACCGTAATGTTAGAAACAACCTCCGCTAATGCAGTTTATAGTATTATAGAGATCATGAACAAACTAGTCCCCTTGCAATCGTGTGTGTGTGTCGCCATTGTCCGCCGTTCATTAGCGACTACCAGCCCTAAAAAATGTTTTCTCACCTCTGACTAAAGTACATGTTATCAGACACTGACAGTGGTGGTGCTGGGGCGAGCGTCCAGATATGCGTGCCGTGTTCTCAACAAATTTGCAGACAACCATTTCTCATTATTGGTCTCTTTGTTAGTATTGAAAGTAAGCAGAATAATGTTCAATTCTGCTTGAGAAAGCAACTTCGCCTTTCCTTTTTTTTATAATGAAAAATAAACAATGAATTGTATTTATCCTTTTTTCTTGGTAATGTGCTATAAGATAAGCACATACTTTACAATATTTATATATATATTTGTTTTATATATATATTTTTATTATATGTTTTGTTAGATTTCTGTTTAATTGTTTTATAGTGTACAATAAATATTTTTCCCCAATTTAGTTTGTGTTAGAATAAGTTTCAGCTGTAGTTATTTTCCCAAAAAGAAGTAATGTCTATATAATTGTGTAGAGTTTAGCAAGAAATACATGTCTGTACATAAATAACACTCGCATGGAAATTATTAAAATTAGTACCTATTTATTTGTACAAAAACACACAGACACACACATCTATAAGTAATTTTTTTTTTGAAATGCTGGTGTATATTTTATATTTATATTTCAAGAGAAGACTATCAGACATGTTTTGTAACCAGTGAACATTTGAAGTCTTGTAAAATTATTATTGTATATCAAGTTTCCTCATTAAAGTTGGCTAGTTTTCTATAAAATGAATACTTTTAAGTTTTTTTTTTATGTTCACTACTCAGATGTATAATTTTTTTTGTTTGTTTATGTTTGTAAGAAATTTTAGTTGATCAGAATAAACCGTTTATTTAAAATAAATCATCTGACTATATTGATTAAAAATGTAATCATTAAGGCCGAATTAGGCAGGTTCAACAGGTGTGCTTGGAATATTCTTCCAGCTAAACTATCTTCAGCTTGTTTACTCATTCACTCATGAAGAACAAAACAGTTTGTTGCAGTCTTTCCTTTATTGTATATTTTCAATAGGTGGTGAATTTTACTTGAAATTGGTAGTGTATTATGGCCAGAAGAAGAATGCTGCTATGAGCTGGAAGTTTTCTCGGCATCATATCAACTTCATATTACGAATTTAATCTCCTCATTTCTTCCAGGTTTGCTTTGTAATTTAAGAAAATATAAGCCTACGCACAATTCAACGGTGTGAAATTAGATGGTAAGTGAATTATATACACAATAAAAATAGTGCATCGATTGAAAATTATACTTAGTGCTTTGAAATCGTTATTGTATGGATTCGGCCATGCTGAACTTCTTGGCATTCGGGATGAGAGCACTCGCAAACACGCTCTACTAACACCATATTTTATAAGAAAATACCCTCACTTCTATTTATCGGAACTTTTTTTTTCTTATTAACCTATTGTTACCTATTAACATACCTGTTGTTTTCCTAGTGAAATTATTTAGTTAGTCAGTGTCACGCAGTTTTTATTCAGTAAATCCGTGTACCCATACAGCCAATATCATTTGAAAAATTCAGGTGATGCGGCACTTGATTTGTGCGGATTTACCTAATTTGATGTGAAGATTATTTAATTTAAACTATCTACATTTAGTTACAATAAGCTTATAATCTTAGAGCACCTTTAGAAATGGATCTTCGCTCGGAGTTGGTTATTAATAACTTTAAATTGATAATTAGATTAAGTAAGGATTACAAGACAGCAATAAATAACCATAACCAGATAATATATAAAAGTTTATATGGGTAGTAAAGTCCCGAAGATTTTTTAAAAGCGTTCCTTAAGGACCCGCTAAGCTGTCGAATTAAGAAGCTATGGTGATTAGAGTATAATACAATTATAAGCAGACGGATTTCCAAGCAGAGTTTTACACCATTTGATACAGAATTTTCTTGAGAATGGCCAGGGGAAATTGTTAATATTGCAAATTCTGGTGAACGGATTTTTAAGCGGTTTGCATCATTTGACAGAATTTTCTTGAGAATGGTAAAAGGAGTGAGAGGTTTTCTGAATTATATTCATATATATGTGTGTACGTTTGTGCCTTTGCTTTAACAGCATAAAATAAAACCATGAAGTTCGAGCTTGATTATTCGCATATTTATTAACAGAGAAACTAAAAGAGGTAGGTTTAGATAGATCTGTTACCATTTTTCTATATTTTCCTAATTATCTTGTAAACGGTGCGTCATAGCTGATTTTGGCTTTCTGTCGACCCCCTCCCAAAGGGAAATCTTTAAAATGATGTATAATAAGGAGGGGGGGCCGTTAGTCCGCATTCCAATCCAGTTTTAGACTATTTAATATACCATTTATTGTAACCATGATAACAGATTCTGAATATGGCTAAATGAAATGATTGCAAAAAAATTAATATTGAACAATTGAGGTGAAGTGCTTTCCCGCAATACCGGCAACTTCCCGGGGGCTCAGGGGACTGAAATAAATCATAAAAATAAATGAATAAAGAAATCAAACCTGTGTAAATTACAGTAGGAGAAAATCGTGTAAGTGTGAAACAGTTGACTAAAAACAGTTAAATTGCGTGAATATTCAATTACTTACCTGGTGATCGTGCAGAAGCAGTCGTTGCCTTTCCACGCATTACATTGGATACAGGTGATACCAATAAAGTAGGCTACCACTTGTTCTACACACACCACAATACCTTATAGTTTTAGCTTATAATTATTAACTATAGTCTTACAATAACAGAGTATTGATCATGTTGGACTATATGTGGATAGACCCTTATTTAGACAAGAACAACTATATGTCGCGTTGTCGTTCAAAATAAGGAATAATCAACGTTCAAAAAAAGTATTAAAAAGGTTGTTTGGACACAAGTTTTATAACTATACATTTTGTTCTTAGTTTATAAGTTTTATTTATTCTTACATTTCTTTTTTGGCAGGCCTCATCATCCATTTTCAAAATTTCTTAAGAATGTTAAGGAGTGGTGAGGGGCAGAGCCCCCTGGTTAAATATATAATTTGTTTTAGGTCTATCTTATATCAGAATTCGTAAACTAAAAGTGTTAAATTTAGCGTGTCCTAATTATTATTCTACTTTAATTAATTCTGCTTAATATTACCAGGGCCCTGTTTCATAAAAGGCACTAATAATATTGACTAATATTATTAGACTCATAAAAATATTTTAATAGATAGTCAAATTCTGTTTCATAAACTTTTTCACAGACTCATAGAATGACAACACTAATATTATTAGTTTATTACTCTCGGCCGGCTTGATTCGTATATTTAGCGTATATTCAGCCTGCAAGTTCTCATATTCCATTTCAGGGTCTACATAGTTGTCTAGATTTCTTGACAGGTTACAAAGGTCTACACAAGCATTGATAACTTGACATCCAAATGTGGGATTTAATCGCATACCAATGCTGAGGACGGGAATTTTTCTTTAACAAGTCCTATTGCACACTCTATTATTCTTCTTGTTGATTTATGTGCTTTTAAAAATCTCTCCTGAGAAGGACTGTCAAAATCTTGAATCACTGGTGGTATGAGCCAAAATTTAAAGGATATATATAGTCTCCAAGTAAAATCGCACCAGGGAAAGGCCTCCAGCCTTCATCCATCCTATTATTCAAACCGCTCAGCCTTAGAACCCTAGCATCAGTGACACTACCAGGCCAATTCGAACAAACGTAATAGAATTCCAAATCTGACCCTCATGCTAGCAGGACATTTGAGGAATGATTTCCATGTCGATCAACAAATGCCGATTCATACTCACTTGGTGCATCGATTTTTATCAGTGTTCCATCTATTACACCACAAACTAAAGCGATACCTCCGACTTCAGTGAATCTGGCAACTACGTCACCACTCAACTGTCCAACGTACAACATTGAAGTACATAGAAGAAGTGTGTCCTCTATTGCAGTGACAACTCGGTGTATAACTCTGCAAACTGTTGCTTTTGAAATCCCATGCATATCAGAACCAATTATACTGGGCGCCTAATCAGTGAGTGGGACCTAACCAGTGGAGTGCAATCTGAAGCTGCTGTTTTGAGGTTAGGGCACTATTCCTTGCAGTGGGATGTTCCAAGAAGTTACCAATTCTATTAAATACATATCCAAACGTTCTGTAGTTCCATTTGATTGTAGGCTATTCTTGGCGGCGAATATATCTCTTCATTCTGATTCATCACTATTTGAATCAGATTTAGCCATTTTACAGATTTATGTAAGAATAAACACTCACTAATAACATATTTTTAGAAACTTGTAGTAGAAAAGTTGAAGAACATTCACTTCTGTTTCACTAATAATATAGATTTATTAGGCAAAATACACTTATGGAAAAAAGCCCAATATTATTAGTGAATTTTATTATCCTTGCTGTTTATGAAACAAGTTGCTAATATTATTGGAAACATTCACTAATATTTTTAGACTAATAACTAATAACTTATATTATTTATTTATTTATATTCATATATACGGGCGGAGCCCAATAACTAAAGAATTACAAATTTGAGTACAAAATATTAATTACACAGTTATTGTCCAACTTATAATAACTTCAGTAATAATAATGATAATAAAATATATATACAAAATGTTCAAAACACTATACAAGATAATAGAAACTTGATAAAACTACATATGTACAAGAATATAGTAGAATACATAAAACTGCCAAAAATATTTATTTCAAATACATAGAAGGAACTATAAGTATTATTTATGTGAACATTCACTTCTTATTATGCGACCATGGCTGTGGAGGAGAAATGCTAAGAAGAGCAGACTTAATGCTATGAGAGGAAGAATGAAAAATGACCAGATAAGGGAACTGTTGAATGATATTATTGGTAATTCTACTTAGTCGATTAAGACCAGAATGTAGGAGATAATTATAGGAGAGATGAGGTACAAAGAAAATTTATTAGTTAATATTTTTATGAAACAGAATACTAATATCATTAGTTAATATTATTATTGTTTTCCTAATAATATTAGTGTAAATGTTTTATGAAACAGGCCCCAGAACGAAAATATTAAGTTCCACTTATAAAAAGAAACCAAATAATTTTGTTATTTATACAAATATAGTTAGTTTGTAGTTCACTTAGTGTTAGTGAAGCTTTCAACAAGAAAATAGACAATTTACTTCACATATATATTGACTAAATAAATAACTAAATAAAAACTACCCTTTTTATAAATAAAGTAACAAAGTATAGGTAGCTGCAATTTTAGCAGTAATGATGATGACGCAAACTGGGGGGATTGTCGCCAGTGATGTAACTGTGGGCCACTGGGCTAACAATACAGAAAGCCCACATGCACATCACAACGCCAATCACCTTGTGTCTATCCAGTGACGTAAGTAACTGTGGGCCACTGGGCTAGCGATACATGTATATCACAACGCCAAGCCACCTTGTCCATCGCCGGCTGCAAATCACTGTTGCTTTCTGAAACTATACAATACAAAGGTGAACTGTTGTCAGTGTATGACGTCGTGGTTTCCTTGAAAACGACTGCATGACTCAGGGTTCCTGAATGAATGCTGGGGTATTTTGTTATCTGTACACATTATGTTAGTTAAATCAATTATGCGAAATCCCGGCACTTTTAATACTGTTTGCAGAGATTAAAGATTTTTGTGATAATTTTAATACATTAAGAAATTGTTATTTTTCATTTTAATTTTTTTGTTTTGTTTTATTTGCGATGTATAGTATATATAATTTATATTTCCTAATGATGATAGGAAAAATGCTACTTAAAATGGACTTACATATTGTACGTTACCAAAGAAAATTAATATCAGATAATTTTTAACTGTGTTTTTTATGTGACATTAGATTATATATTTACTAAATATTCAAACTCTCTTAGAATATCCTCTTTGACGATTTTTCAAGATTGGCGCTGGATTTCTTGTGCCGCTCTTGAAATCGAAGATATCTCACGACATCAAACTTAACCTGACTCCATGTGGTGTGTGTGGACCGGGCGTCTTGTCCGCTTCTTTCCTAATCCCCTTGCTAGTTTCCTTTGATGGACACAAATACATCGGAGCTTTCTTTTCTTGAATTCCTTGGAAGCATCATCTGCCCGTGGGGACATCACAATTATTTTTCCGAGAGAAAGTGAAAAAAAAAAAAAACATCAATTTTTCCATGCGGTGTTGGTGTAGTGGTTATAAGCATGGACTTGTAACTGGAAGGTTACATTATACGGTTATATCATTATAGTTGTAAACAGATTAATTAGTAATTGGAAATACTTTAAATATTTTGTCACGTAATCCGTACAAAAATGTTAAAATAAAGTGCCAGAATGTCGTTCCGGACTGTTTCAGCCTCAACATACCCCTAGAAAGAGAAAGATAGTTCGAAAAATAATATTGGTCCTATCCAAGATGATGGAGAATGGAGGATTTAGGAATAGCTAGAGGATGTTGTTTACAAGAACATTTTAATACTGCCAGATTTGACTTGCCATAATTTTGGCATGTGAAACAAATGGGGGAGAAATTGTAGCATACCTAAATAGCTACACAATCATATAGCAAGGTAGGAGAAGACGAGAAAGACCACGCAAAGATGATGCAGGATGTGGAGAAAGATGTGTTACGGGAGGGGTTTCCCAGGCAGATAGAGAATGTGATTAACATGCTGTACAGAAGAGTGCGACCATAACACACAATCAAATAACCTATGCCTATAGCATTTCAAATTTAACGCTACAATTTCACATAACTACGTACGTAAAATCAATTTTTTTCGACAAAAGTGATTGTCCAAATAAAAGTGATAAACATAGAAGGAGTATGGTAAAGAGATAACACAATAGCCGTTGATGGTAAGACCCTTGTCTCAGGTAGTTTTACATTGTAGTCTAGAAACCAACACCAATAACATTAAAGATACACGAAGAAAATTTGAAATTGAATGCGTCAAATTCCGCGCGGAAACCCCTATAATAAAAAAAAAAAAAAAACAGCGGTTTCAAATAAAAGTTATGCCTTTATATCAGTGCCGTTAGCATTCTAAGTTTAAAGAAAAAAAAAATTCCTAAAAGACGCACTTCCGGTAAATTCAATTCCTGTTATTCTACAAATTTAGAGCTCTGCTAACATTTTTAATATATATTAAGTACCATTATACGTATACATAGTTGAAGAAACAAACACTGAACTCAAATATTACACAATCGATTTTTCTTAGAATTCGTATGCCATGTACATATATAGTACTTATATTTCAAATATTTTTCATGAATAATGGATTTTTGGTGGGGGAGAGGGGCTTGAGGTCACAGCAGCTTGCCTGCCAGCTGATACTGTGCTTCTATCACTATTTCATATTGATAAACATTAAAAGTATCGCAAGAATTCCGATTTTGAAGTGATTTTTACAAAATAAGTGATTGAATTTGTTGTAATCTTGTTAAAAAAAAACCACAGTAATGTTTTCTGTAAACTTGGAATAAATTGTGGAAAATTGGTCACTTTTTATATAATGCTTTAGAGCAGTGGTCGGCAAAACGTGGCTCGCGAAAGGCATCTCTTTGACTCCCTTGGCTGCGGCTCTTTCACGAAATATTTAGTGCAGGCAATATTATTTATACGGTACGGAATATTATTTATTAACTTGCCTTGTAAGAGACGAGTAAAACATTTTTGAAACGCAAGCCTATAGAAAAGAGGCACATTTTTAGAAACCAACAATAGCATGGGATAGTCGCTCGCAGTCATGTGTATCATTATCTCCGTCGAATTGCTCCACACCGAAATGTATTTCAACTATTTGTAACTTATTATAGTAATTTTATTCGAAAAGAAAAAGAGAAACTCTGATTCACTTTCCATGCCAATTGAAATATTGTTGAGAAAATAAGTCTAATATTGACATTTACTATTTCAGAACAACACTGTTAAATATGAAGGAAGCTTTTCTCGGCAGGTTCAAAGACTTTAGAAACAGCAAAGCGACGTTAGCCTTTGTTAAAAAACCTCTGAATGCCACGGTAACAGAAATAAATTTTTCGCCCTTTAATATTGATATTGGCCGCTTTGAAATGCAGTTGCTGGATTTAAAAAATAAAGAATTGTGGAGCTCAAAATTCGAGCGTCTTTGTGCCGATTTAGAGCTTTAGAGAAAAATAAATGTGAATTAAGTTTACAGGACAAGCGGTCTGCTTTGAAAGATCTGGAAAGGGAAGATATGTTGATTTTTAACACCTGGAATAGTATTCCTGACTCATGTGATCAACTGAAGAAACTAGCGTTTGCTGTTCTCTCCTTGGGACTCTTGTCTGACTCCTTTTGTAGAGTTTGTGAGACTGAGGAGGAAACACCCATGCATCTGATGACAAATTGTTTGGGCTGTGAGGAGATTCGGTTTAGGACCTTCGGCCGGAATAGGATATCGGTAGAGGATCTTAAGCTGTGTCCTTTTAAGGTTTTGGTCCGATTTGTTTGGTCTGTGGTAAAACTTAGATGGTTAAAACCTGGGCCTGGATTTTTGTTCTAGTCCCAGTTGTTGGTATTCTTTAGGAGTAGCTATATTGGCCCTAGGGGGCTTTGGATAGCGTAGGGTTTACTTCCCTCCCCTTTTGTGAATAATAATAATAATAATGTTCTCTCCTTATTTGGGTCTACATATTTATGCGAACAATCATTTTCAAGCATGAACTTTATCAAGAATAAATTAAGAAATAGGCTTTTTGATGAGAACTTTTATATTATTTAACTTGTTATATTTTTAAATACATATTATCAGTATACAATAAGTATGATACAAGTTTTATTTAATGTACCGTTAGTTAAACTAAGACATATTTAGCAAAGGCAAGCTAGAGTGTACTTTTAATTCTAATTATTTCCATAAAAATGTCTCTACTAAAGCAAAGCTTAAGTTTAAAAAAAATGGCTCTTTGAATCAACTTCAATTTTGTATTGTTTATATTTGGCTCTTTTGGATGACGAGTTTGCTTTTAGTTCCCGTTTAGGTATCCACCATGGGATCTGACAGTACGTTATCTGTCAAATTCCTCAACCGGAAGTACCACTTTACTAGTTTTTTTTTTTTATGTTTTTGCAATTTTCTTAAAAATGGTTCCGACGATTTTCTTCAAACTTGGTATATCAACTACACATACAAAGAGCTACAACTTTTATTTGAAATGTTTCTCTGGAAAATTCATTTAAGGCAGAATGGGGGGGGGGTTAGGTTTTCATCTAAAGTGCTATTTCAGTTTATTAAACAATTCTATCATCTAAATAATGTTAATTAAAATTGAATATATTGTTGAAATTCCGAGTTTGAAAAAATCGGATAACCGGAAGTGCGTTTTACATTACCACTTTACTAAATGATTTTTTTCACATTTTCGCAATTTTCTCAAAAATGTCACCGACCAATTTTTTGAAACTTTCCTACATAAACTAACATACAATGATCAAAACTTTTATTTTTTTAACATTTCTCTGGGAAAATTTATTTAAGGGCACTTTTTGGTGGAGGGGTGGGGTTAAATGTTTTTCTCTAAAGTGCTATCATAGTTGATTATTATACAATTCTAACATCCAAACAAAATTAATTAGAAATAAATAGATGGGCAAAATTCCGAGTTTTAAGAAAATTAGTAAACCGGAAGTGCGCTTTTACTGAACAGTTTTTTTTTTTCAGTTTTCGAAGAATTTTTATTAAAATTGAACGCAAACTATAAAAATTTGTCAATTATTATTTTGAGAACTGGAGTAAGAGAAAGTTATGTGAGTGTTTTACACCAGATTTTTTTGTTTTTTGTTTTTTTATGTGTTATTATTTTCTCTTACTTCTGTTTAGAGGAAATATTGTGATGCGGCCAAATATTGGAAAGGTTGTTTTTTAAAAAATATAAGGGAAATATATGTTTTTTGAGGTTCCCTAACTGCGAAAATGTTTTCAAGCTGAAACTTGATATTCAATCAAGTACTTCCATCGCATCTGACATTAACTTTCGCGCTAAATCATTCGATCTGAAGGGCCTTTACTGAATAAAAGTAAAGTAAAGTAATGGCTATTTTTTTCAGGCGGGCTTAACGTCCAACTACCAAATTAGGTGTCGTGGACGGGGGCGGAAGCACATACTTTACTGTTAACATTTTCCATACCAATATAAAATTTAGCAGTTATACGCGGGACTCGAACTGGGGTCCTCCCATTTACAAGTCCATGTTCATAACCACTACACCAACACCTGCCCCTGGACTTTACTGCATACTTTTGCATTTTTTGCGAATTTCTCGAAATCCGTCTCCAACTATTTTCTTTAAGTTTGCTATTGTATCTATATACAAAAGTGCCTATCACTTTTATTTGTAACTTTTCTCGGGAAAATTGATTATTAGAAGGTTGTGAGGAACAGTAATGTCAAGCTTCCTTCTAAAATTGTTGTGGTGGTTGGTTCCGCAGAGCTGGAAAGCATCAGAGGCATTTTCCGTGGTAGCCTG